>JANHFT010008023.1:349944-373369 GCA_032467955.1 Pseudoxenodon macrops | reverse complement strand
GAACGTGAGTGTCTAGGTCTGCTGCAAAGAAAGAGTTGCAGCTGCCTTCATGAATGGTTTGAAAACCCTTTGCATTATCTCTGCTGCTGACAATGGATCTGGGTTGTGACAAGAGTTGGTAAAGCTGGAGAGAAGACAGAAGCATTTTTGTCACACAGGAAATAAAGATTGGGGATTGTTTAATAAGCTAAGCCTCTTTACAACCTAGATCCATTTCAGTGGCAATATATTAATGCAATTTCTCTTCCATAGGAGTAGTTTAACCAGATTTCCTACAGATGCCTAACTCAGGTTTGCTGCCGATCCTTTTCCTTTGTCCAGGACTGGGTAGGTTGAAGTCAATTCACACAAAATTATCTTTGTTCCATTAATGAAACTTAAAAACATTTATCACCTATTACCTGAAGAACAATATCTAAATATCAGTGTGAGAAGTACAAGGAATTTATGTAGACTTGGCAGAGGTTTCTGCATAAAAGCACAAAAAGCACATGTTTGGGAAAGAAAAACTATTCTGGGATAACGTGAAAGGAAATTAATTGAAATATCTAAGTTCTTATATAAAATAAGCATGGTAACAGTAATTCTGAACACCATGATATACTAACTATGTTGTGAAGTGGGAAGAGGTTGAAAAACTCATTCTGGAACAGAAATCACGCTTGTGGAAAAACCTTAATTTTTAGGAGAATCTTTTTATTACTGATAGGAGCTAAATTACAGTGTTTTGGTGGTATCTGAATAATCTTGGACTCATCTAACCCAAAGCTCTTCCTCTAACCAATGGAAGTATTTTTTCTGCCTATTGCAACCATTCATCTTTAAAATGGTTAATTAGAGCAAAAATGTGTGCTGTAGGGAAACCACTTCCTCTCTTGGTTGCATTTGAGGTAACAGGGCTTTGGAAGTGAGGAATCATACTATTTAATTCCCTCCCCACTTCTTTAAAAAAAGGATTGTTCTCTAATACATTCTTCTACAGCAAATCTTGAAAATAGGTCCTCCTAACTTCTATTACAGTTCTTCAGTGAAAGAATTGTTCTAATGTAATCAGATGTTTGTAGTCTTGAGTCTTGAAAGCAAAGTACAAACTCTGTGCAAGTAACTTCTGCTTTCAAGGGGAGGAAGAATGAATCCTTGTGGTCTTTTTCCCCCCTCTGGCATGGCATGACTATAGATAAGTAATATACTACAAAGAATGATTCATTTCTAAACATGGAGGGGGAAAAAGATTTTTGAGGAAGAAGACTTGGTGAACAAATGATGAATTCCATTTCCATATCCAAACTTAGCTTCACAACAGCTCTACTGTGTGCCTTGTGGTGGGGTTTATAGACTTATAGCCTACCTGGTTGGTCAGCATTGTTGCTTTGTTATCTATGTCAGCCTTTCAGTCTACAACATAAAGAAACTTTATGATCCTAGATGAACATGAGACATTGAACAGGTGCCTGAAAAATTGAGAAGCACAGAACACACATTGAAATCTACCTTGAACAGAACCAGCCTTAAGCTATTCTATTTGATTAGTCTTTTGCCTTACCTTCTAGACCATGTGAGAGTTTAGAGGTGGTGTTGTCACCATTTTGTATCTCCCATTTTCACAGTGGGTAATCATGAAAAATAGCTTATATGGTTGTTTCCAAGGCCTGTCTATCTAAGAGTATATCCAATCACTCCAACAAAACAGTCTAGGAGAAATAGCCACAGTTGGGTACTAGGTAAGTTATCATGAAATGATACAAGGTACAAGTCTGCTAGGATTCTTCTTCTGTACACTAGAAATGTTCCATCCTCCAACTGTAAGAAATGAGCAAAAATCTGTTAAGAGAACAGATCGATGTGGCTAAAGTTTAGTAATAGTGAATCACTTCCAGCAAAAGTAGGCAAATTTCTTGTATTTCTTTGCCATGTACCAAAAGTATTTCTATCTTGTTTCCCTGGAATTTATTTTCTTGGAATATTTTATACCGGTTTGTAATTCCATAATTTACACTGTTTTTTCTGCTGAAAAACTCTGCTGTATTACTTCTCTAAGAGTCCCTTACATCAAATAAGTGTATTTTGCATTAGCATTCTTCAATATTGCCTCCCCACGTCAGTGACACTCCAGTGTTCAGGTACAGAAAGTAGCATAGTAGACACAGGATCTTATGAAACACTGATGGCAAAGTAATGCTTCTGCTCAGGATGCCTCTTCATTAGTGCTAATGGGCTGGTGGACACCTCTCTTGGTGCTTGCCACACTTCCTTCTCTGCCTGTTTTTTCCTCCCAATTCTAAAAATGAAATCTTAATATGCCGTTAAAAAAAACATCAGTCTCAAATACAATCAATATTTCCAATAGTGCCTCTTGGCCTCATGTAGACTTCAGAATCCACAGTGGCTATAAGGTTATACAATACTTTAAAAAGTGTTTTGCTTTCTCAAGATTTTAATGGAAACAGTCTTTTGAAGCTTCACTCAGTAATAACAGGGTCAGTGCACAGCACAAATACAGTAGCAACCTTAGTAAAAGCCAGTTGAGATCATTTCTGGAGTCTTCATCAAGTCAGAACAACAAAGCTCCATGAGATGCTTCACCAACTCGAGGTAAAGGGACATACTTCCATCAAGCAAGACACCTCTCTTGAGAGGCATTCTGGATTATCTGTCTGCACTTTGTTTGGAAGAATGCCTCCCTGATCAAAACAAAAGGAGAAAAATAAGCTGAAGTAGCGGTGATGAAGGAACTTTAGTTTGGCTCCCTAGGAAGTGGGTATATTGTGACTTTCCAGATGTACTACAGTGGACATTTTTAGAGTGTCTATATCATGACTGTAAATTTCAAATATGCCTACTGATCTCAAAGGTTTTGAGATACCTTGCACAATGGGAGTGCATCAATGTAGCTTGAATTGACTTCATGCCACCTTGTGGAAGCGAATTGGTTTGACTTCACATTAAGGATGTAATAAGAGAAATAATATTATTTTGAAAAGAAGTAAAAAATCCATCTGCTGGATGACAAAAGTGCACACTAGGTGCTTGTGTGATTTCATGTTTCCTTGTGAAGGAACATTTGTGCATAAACACAATTACTCCTTTTAATAGAAAGTGTTTGTGTGCTAGTACAATTATGGCCAAAACAGGGCTATTAAAAATAAGCATGCTTATGATTTGATTGGCATGCTTATGATTTTCAAATCCCTTTGTAAAAGTTTCCTACAGGCAACCATTTCAATATCCAATAAAGACTGAGCATTATTAAACTGAACATTAGTTCAAAAAGAAAATGGAAACAGGTGAAAATCCTGGAGGAAGAAGTGGCTACTTAGATGCCTGAACAGAAGCATTCCAGTTGGGTGAAGAAAGTATAGTTGGCAACAGTTTTGTTACATACAGTCCAATTAAAGTCTGTAAGATTTAAATTTGAGATTTCCAATAACAAGTAGTCCACCATCCATCCAGACAATTCTATTGTTAATCTGCTCTTCTAGACTCAATGATCTTTAATATTTGCCCAACATTTATTCTTCTGTAAAGAACTTTAATTTGATCCCCTTGGGCTTACAAAGATCAAGATTAGGATTATGCATGCTTCAAAGATGATTTGGAAGAAATACTTAAAACCTTACGTAAGCATAGCATCTCTGTTATCCATTAAACAGGCCCATGCAATGCGGTTCCTTCAACCTTTCTTTATAGAATATTTTTTATACAGTATATTCATTCTTGTGACCCTTTTAGCTAATTTCTCTTTGTCAACATATTTAAGTGTGATCTCCAGAAAAGGACACAGTGCTTTGGAATAAAATGGAACTATGGCTACTTGTAACTTGGAGACTATGCTTCTATTAATTCAGACTGAGAATTACATTAGGTGTTTTTGTTTCGTTTTCTTTTTTAGCAATTGCATCACTGCTGACTTCAGCTTGTGATCAATAATGCTCACCCTACTGTTCAGCATAGTCTAATTCTCTAGTCAACAGAAATTACAACTGAGGACTAGCTTAAACAATATGGATATTTATAAATTGGCCACTAGTGTGGATTAACATTTATCTCATCATTGAATAAACAACTTCAACACCCTTTTTCAGCAGAGATCAACATTTTAAAAAAATTATTCCTCTGTTAAATAATATAGTACTCTACCTATCTGTTGAGCTGTCCATCAACATACTGCAAGAAATGCTAACAGCCCACTTATGTCCTGTACAAATAAGATTGTCAACCAGTTCAAAAAGACAAATTCAGCAAAGAATGCAGTTTGTTATCTGCCCAATGTCTCTTATATTCAGGGTTGGTCATCCACAAGGCTCATCTTCATAGGCAATGGCAATTCCGCGTCGTCCCACAATAGCTTTTTTTACTTCTGTTTGGCCCAGCTGTTGCTCCAGTCCTCTCCAGCTGCGGGACTCCAAGAATGAGGCTAAGATACAAAAATATTTCCCTAATTTTATTCCAAAGGCCACAAAAAACTGGAAATCATAAAAAACAAGTATCTTTGAAAAACTGATTACATTGACAGGGCATTGCCACATTTACATTATGAATCAGAAATATTGTGTGGGAGGACATTGGTTAGGCTATTAATGCTACCTCTATCTCCATTAATTGCCTATTGGCAACTATGAATGGATTCAAGTAGTAGCGATGCAAGAAATAGTTATTTTATCAGCCTCAATTTCTGAGCTTCCACAATACCTATACCTTAAATAATTGATTAATCAAAAGAAAAGTACTGAGGTTCTTTGCAACTGAAAGAGCATTACCCCAAGCCACATACCTGCTGGGCTAATCTGAGAAACAGTCTGTACATGGTTGCGGCACATCACAGCTGTGTCAGAATTTCGCTCTGCATCTGATATCAGGGAGGGATCAATTGAGCGCAGCTGTCCAGTGATCAGTGAAATGCTGGGTTCAATGTTGCTCTTTTCTGGGAAAAGGACATGATCACAAGCTCCTGGAGATAAGAGAAAACAAGTACAGTAGTAACTAAGTTTTACTACTTACAAAATGATTATATATCCAAAGCCTGAATCAAGTGTGCAGACCCTGATTAGAGTCTTTCCTAACTGAGTTTGGGGATACCAATGGCAATAATGAATTTGTGGGTTACTCTGGCTGTAGCTGACCAAGAGTAGAACAGGACTGAAAATCTTGACAGAATTCTCTAAATTTCATACCTTTGAACTTCTTTATCATGAAAATGTCTATATCTTAAAAGGAACAATAAATACTCTTGGTTCCCAAGTCTGCATAGGATAACTAACCTTTTCTATGGCAATTTGGAGCTCATGACTCATGACAGGGCTTCTAATGATTTTGAGGATAAAAATACATAGAAATCAGAGTAATTTCTAAAATAAGATTAATGCTGTCCAAAAAACACCTCCCTACCTACTTCCCCATGCCATACACACACAAAATCAACATTCAACTTGGAAAACTTGGCAACTCTTATTAACCTTGTAACATCATGCTTTGTGGTATTACAATCTCTCCTCAAAGCTTTATGCCCCAAACCATCAAAAGTTCCCTGTATTTATAATAAAGCACCCCTGTGCTTCCAGAGGAAATCTTAAAAGTATGCAACTAAGCAACTTTTTCATCAGTCAGAAATTAAGGGAATCACAAAGGGATTAAGGGAATCTTGAAAATGAACACTAAGCAATAACTCTTATCCATGCTCATTTTCTGAATTGGCATCTGGCGTTACCTGGTAGAAGGTGGCGAAAATCGGTAACATAGCGGCCTGTCCAAGTCCGTGCTGGATTGCATGCTATTTCCAGCTCATAGGGCGTGATCAGGGGTCGATAGAAGTCAGTGGAGTTAAGCAAGGAATTCTGTGGGCAAGCTATCAAAACAAAGATATCCACCTCTAGAAAGTTTGCCAGTTTTGCAGGATTAGGTTTACCCACAGCCAGGGTGTAGGCACGTTTTCCAGCACGGTGAATGATTTGACGAAGATGATCCAGAACAGACAAATAATCTTCTACTCCAAGAGTACCCACCACAATACCCACTATTTGAGCATCTCGTGCCCGTTCCACTAGATAAAGGCGTCGCCGCAGAGCCCGGTTCACATCCAGTGTTTCGCATCGGCCTTGTCCTGTCCTAGGATCAAAGGAACTAAAGGGACACTGGTTCCAACTCAGCATGAAGTTTGTAAGTTCTGGTCCTTCAGAACCTATATAGAACATACTGTAGTTTTCAAGACCATGATGCTCATCTATTATAAAGCACCGTCCAAACTGCTGTATCATTCCAGAAATTGGCTGGCTTGAATCAAGATTTTTTTTGCTCTCCAACTGAGCAAAAACCACATTGGGATAAATTGGTTGCAGCTTTGAGGCCACATCATCTAAGAAGAGAGGAGGTACAGAGAAAAATTAATATTGGAGCAAATACATATTTGCAGTGTTCCCAATATCTGGCGATCCTCCTGTAACAACAGAGAAAAATCCTTAAATCAGTCTAGGGACTGCAAGCAAGGCTAAAAGCTGGGTTGGTTGAGATAAATTAAAATTAATGAGAATTATGAGGCAAGCATGATCAAAGATGTTCTTTAAAGATATACTGTAACTAACCCTGGATCACTCGTACTATTTCATTTTAAATTATTTGATTTTTTTTTCATACTATTCTCTTCAGAAATAAATAGTAAAAGTTCTTGGCAAGAATTTTCAAGTCTTCCTCATTTTATCCCTGGCTTGATTCAAATTGCAAAACTTGAAACAGCAATAACAGTAATGCATGTTGCATGGCTTTGACTTACTCGTTAATTCGAGTAGCTTAACTGTAAGAAACACACAGCAGACACAAAGTCAGGATTGGCAGAATGGCAGATTTTAAGACTAGAAATGAATATACTATTTCTATGGGAACGTCCCCATCCTGGCCTGAAATATCTCTTTTCTACCTGTTTCCTCTCCAACTGACCTCCGCAATGTATTTGTGCCCACCCAATAATCTTCCTAGACTTACCAATGGCATGAAAATATGCAGATTCACTCAGTACAACCACATAGGTTTGATGGTCAGGGTACAACTCCTGGAAGACTTCCACACATCGCATCACATCTACCTGTTCCTGGCCAAATATGTGTAATACTGGCAATTTGCGGCAAGGACTCAAGCAGGCAGAGCCATAGTGCACTATAGCCTCTGCACCGACATGCTCTGCTGCCACTTCATCTACACAACAGCTAAAGAAAAACAACAGGATTAGCTGTAGAAATCCAAGGACATATTTCATGTGTATGTTCCTATTTGCCTGCCATGCATATCTCTGTATTTGTATACATCTAGTATATACCTAGAAGGCAGAACAGTTATATATGTTGCAATCTAGATCATGTGAGTAGAACAGGAAAATGAAGAGGGCATAGAATGAAGCACTTTCCAACATTACAAGCCACTGCTCAGCTGCTTTTCCCATAGGAGCCTACTGGTTGATGGACAGAGTCCTGACCTCCTTTCATTGTAACAGTCTACTGCATTGGAAGGAATAAAAATGTCAATGCAAACTTGCCCATTTATACTTAATTTTAATTTCCTGTGTGTTCACTGAAGTCTAGTCAAAGTTAAGTGCATATAAAATTCCCATTGAAAACTTCATGCCGTCTTTAAAATAGTTCGATCGTCCTATGAACTTACCTGCCATATGATGTGTCTCCCAGGACATACATCTTGGCACCAGTTGTTGTTTCCATCCTTGCAGCAACATGTGCTGAATCTGGCAAAAGTTTATCAGGAAACTGAAGAGCAATCTGTGGCAAGATACCAAATTTACTCAAAATATTTCTACTGTGCATAGGTCAAACAAAATAAACATGCATCTATTTACTCTCCCATCAATTTCTATCAGTATTATAATTGTATTGTCTTTCTTGTCAGATGCAACAGAATACACCCAATTCCAGAGGAGAACTGGCATCTTTATGTCAGTCACAAAATAAGCTCACCTTGGTGAAGCCATTGTCAGATACAAAAGCAGCTGCTCTCTCCAGTTCGTAAAATTCCTCTATCCCCAAAACTGGGGGACGACCACCTATTTCTGTAGGAATCAGAGTCCGCTGAATCACCTCAGCTCCATCGTTGTTGAATGCGGTTGCCATGATGACCTAAATCCAAAAGTCAGAAAGTCAAATTATGTTCAACCACAGGGATAACCCAATTTTGGCTCCATAAGATTGATACAAATTGCATACATAAGACTATATATACAAATTGAGAATGATTTTGAATTCTATAATATCTATAAAAGTACCCTGATTCTTATATTTGATATGGCTCAGCAAGGAACTGATCGTGAAAATGCATGGTTTTCACAAACTGCTAAGAAAATTAGAGTAAAAGTGGCCAGTAACTTACCAACGGGCGTTTCCAAAGAGCAGCTACAATATATCAGCAATACTCCAATATTCCTTAACTAGCGGGTGGTGGTGGGAAATAGCCCCCAACACCAGCCACATGGATCATGTTATCTGCTTTCTTCCGGATGCCAACCGCAACCACCAATGGTCATTATTCTGTAGAACGCCACGGTACCCCTTTGCGTCAGTAGGGGAATTTTTTCATCCAACAACAAATCCCGATATAGAAAAGTCGCCGGAAAAGCAAAAATGCTAGACAGAGGCATTGTGGGGATTGTAGTTTCGTCCTCTTTAGAAATTAACCAATCCCACGATCCCAAGAGACTCACGTAGCTCCTTGAATCCGGTCACGTGGTGCGGGGTCCGTCTGTCAGTTAGTCAGTCAGTCAGTCAGTCAGTCACAGGGAGGGTCGGCTGATTCCTGGTCGGCTGCGGTCCGCGTTCAGGGTTCGTCTCCGCCATGTCCGGACTCGGGTTGCTGTATTCGGGACTGGGGCTGAGCGCGGCCGCCGCCATCGCCGGCATCGGTTAGTGATTGATTGCGAGAGGGTCCAAGGTTGCTGTTGGGGGGGGCGCCCGCTCTCCTTGCCGGATTCTTACTTCCCCTTTCTTTTATGTCGGCGCGTGTGCGAGTTAGTGTGAGGTCGCTGATCCTGGATCTGGGGCAACTAGATCGCAGGGGAGGCTAACCTGACATCCCACTCGCCTCTCAAAATGCCCGAGTGAGAAAAAGCTATGGTTCTGCAGCGCGGGGTGTATATGGGTGGGTAAAGGCGAATATAGCCTCCTCCTCTGGTCGAAAGGAATATTTGAACCCGTGTCCGGACCCGAACGTGGCTTGGTTCTCTTTAATGCTTCTCTTTTGTCGACAGGAAGTGCTTTTTTGCCTTTCCATCTCATGCCATCATCCGCATTTTAGAAACTGCTGGGTGGAGATTGCAAAAAATAAGACACCTAAAAGATGTTTCCCTGTCTAATCATCCCAATTCATTTCTGGTTAAGTGAGAAACAGAGTTTTCTTAATGGCTTGGAGGTCTTGATATTGAAATGATTCTGAATGAATATCTCTGGGTGCCAAAGAGTATAGCAGAATGAAAGAAAAACATTAAGAAACCTCTGAAATACAAGGTCAGTTCTTGTATGCTGCTTCATCAATTTTAAGTTAGAACTAAGTATTTCTAGAGGAGAATAACCACAGATAAGATGTTTAATGGAAAAACATTTAACTGCTTCATCCTGGTTACTTTTGGTATAAAATTACGGTAATATGGAATGTCCACTAGCAGTATAAGTATTGTTTATGTATAAACAAGGATGGTTGATTTTTAATCTTTTGGTTGAGATAAGGCACAAGGATATATATTCAGGGAGGTTTCAATCTTGTATTTCAGATAAAAATATATCCATGTATATATCCTATATGTTTAATATTTAGGTTATAAATCATTATATTTTAATTAGATACTATTTCTAATTAAATAAACATTTCCATTTATATAAGGCACAACATAGCTTCCATGTAGCAACCCTCTGAGCTTTTCTGTACTCTACTTTTAAGGCTAGATCCTACATGCCACATTACATTTTTCCTTTTTTGAGTATGTATAATCAAGTATCAAGTAATTTCAGCATGTATAATGAAGTAATCTATAATGAGAAATGTCATGCTGCCATATTTTTATTTTATTTTATTTTATTTACTAATTTAGTGCACCTCTCACAGATTATATATTCCTATCTAGCAGGTTATTAGACCTGCTAGATTTAATGGCAGATTGGAACCAGTAGAATTAGCACAAGTGACATAATCCAAGAGCTGCAGTTGTCCAAAACATTTTTTAAAAATCTTATACTCCTATGTATCTCTTAAATAACTCACAGTCTCAATTGTGTGGAAGTCCACATGCAATGAGTGACTGCTGCATTGCTAAACCCTAAGAACGTTTTCAGAAAGTTTTCTATTTAATGGAATATAATGTTCAGTTAGTTACTTTGCTAGTAGTTTTCCTGGCAAATGTGCTGTTTGCTTTGAATTCATTGCCAAAAAGCTGTATGCAAATGATTCTCAATATGATCCACTCCTCTGATTGAACATTGAAATCAACCTGATGATCGATCACAGCTCCCTGTCTTCATGATTAGACCCTGCTCACCATCTTTCCATCTGCCAGACCCTATTTATATCATCTGTATCTCCCTCAATGCTACAGCAGTCAGCTGGTAGAAGCCCATTCATCGTCTCAGCCTTAACTTTTCATGTGCTCAAAATCTGTTTCAGAAGAATACATTAGTTAAAAACTAGTTCATTGAAGTGTACATGTAATAAAATCAGAAACAACATGAGAACTAAAATTTATAAAATGGAAAGGTTTCAACAGCATTTACTGGGTGTCTACGTTTGTTATGTTGGACAGAACTATTATGTGGTATTAGCAATGCGAAAACAAAAGTATGATTGGGAAATACCTAAAAATGGCTTTTCATTAGGCTGGAGAGATTGCCACTTGCCACCAGCACTTTAGTATTCAAAGATTTGTATTAATGAACATACTTAACAAGTTTGTGTTAAAAGTTATTACTAGAACATTGGGTATCTAAAATAATTAAAATGGTAAATAAAATAGAGGCAATAGCAAGGCATATACAGATGCAACTGGAATCATTAACATATGCTCCCATTATCAATAAGATAAAATATATGTGGTGAATGCTTGCATAATTGAATGCTTTTAAACCTTTACTTTTTTTTAAAAAGCCCTCCTCTTTTGAGTTGTGCCTGATTTGTCATTGATAAAGAGATTCAGAATAAAGAAGAACTTTTAAGTATTTTGCCCTTGCCAGAGAAACCTCTTACATGTCTCCAGGCTTTAACTTAAGCCTTAACTTCCACACTTCTGCAGGTGATTATCAAACACATTGAAAAGTTGCTGTGTAACTGAATGGTATATATGTTCTGCTGTGTACCTGTGATTTCTTGGGATCTATTAATAATAGCACTGCTAGATGATGAAAAGTCTCTATTTGTATCACTGCTGCAATCCAATGCAAAGTGTACATAGTAAACTTCATTTAGTTTGTTTTGTCAACAGTCTTTGGAGCAGCTCACCTAGTAAGAATGATGAGTCTGCAATGAACCTGGGATCTTCATCCGCATTAGTTTGGCTGATGTGGTTCAGACTTGTTCAGTCAGGATTAAGAAATGATAAACCATAAACTCAAGTTTGACCTTCCAACTCAACTCTGTATTCCTTTAAGGTCATTTTAGCAAGTGGGCACAACTTATTTTGGAAATCAAAATTTCTTACTGGCTTTTGCTGGGAACATCATCCACACATAATATCCTCCTCTGCTTAACCTTGCTCCATTTCTGTCCTTGTAGATGTTTGCCGCCAATATTTCCACTCCTGCATGCATTTCTCTGGCTTCTTAGCGGGCAGGGGAAACTCTTAGTTCTGTTTTCTCATTTAGATGATTTGGGTGGTTTAGGAATCATAATTTTTAGTATGATTTCCACTCCATATCAAAGGGGAAGTTAGCTTCTTCCTTTTTCAGTTAAACTTGTGTTTTATAGTCGCTTCCTGTCTTCTTTCCCGTGAATCTTGAATTCATATTCTGAAATTGTTCTAGAAAATCCTTGCCCCTGAGCTAAATCCTGTTCACCAAACTGGATGATTGATAAAGAAGGGTTGTGATAGTCATAAAATTAAATTATGTTCTTTGTTTGAGAAAGTGAATCCAAATATAGAAATCCTTTCTATAGTGTATGTGGTTTGCAAAGGGAGAAATACGAAAAATCTTTACATTTTTCAGCACTTCTCTATTAAAGTAGAATGTAGAAACACAGGAGTTTGTTCAGAAGGCATAGTATGCAACTGTAGTTAATAAACACTGTATCAGGGGTGTCAAACTGGTGGCCCGCAGGCCGGATGCATCATGCGCAGGCCAGGCACATCCCAATTCTGCGAAGGGAAAAAAAGTCACAAAACGATACATGACGGCAACATGACGTCTCGAGTTTGACACCCATGCTATAGTGTATTCAGTAAAATGTATTTATAATTCTGGCTGTTCTCTTGGTGTTATGTACAAGAATTGGTCAACTGTTGCTATAGAATACTTGATCTCTTAATCATGAGAAGAAAATCTAGCTATAATCTTTGGGAGTGGCATCCATAAATGTGACATGTAATTTCCTCCCCTTTTAATATTGACAGTTTCAACAATTACCAAGATCTATCAGAATCACATACGTAGTATTCCATTCCTTAAGCTGTCAGAATAGAGAGAAGCAAATGTTATTTAATGACATGCCCCCAAGTACAGAGTCGTACATGGTTTCAAAAACCGATGTACTATCTCTAGTCATTTAAAGTGCAAAGCTCTGTGAATTCAATTCCCAGTCGAGGTTTTAGCTCGTACAAAGTAACATTTGGTTACCTGAAAATAAGGAGGCCCAATAAGGATAAAACCAGTCATTTGGTACCTCCTGGAGGTCAGTGTAACTGCTGACACCAAATTACTGTTCGATTCTTTGAGCCTACCAGTACAGTTAGTTTGGGTGGCTTAAGAGAAAAATTTTCATCTAGCACTCAGCAAGAAAAGAATTTTTTTAAATTCCCAACATCTACACATGGTTGGAAACTTATTTTTGCAATTTGCTCCATTCTTTCTTAATAACAGAAGAGAAGAGAAATACTGTTCTTCAGTGTTCATATTTATCCACAGGGTCTCATGTGATACATAAATACCAGGAAGCTGTTGTGCAACTCTGCCATGTATGCATTCTTGTTTCACTCCTGTGTTTTTTTATGCAAAGTTTATTTTGCCAGTTTAAAATGCATGTGTTTTCTGAATAATGCCTTTTTTGTGATTTTAATGATAGGGATCAGGGGTGGGTTCCACATACCTTCCCTACCAGTTCGGGTTGCACCAGAAATGTGCATTTTGCGTGCGCATGCGCACGCCCCCGTTGTATCCAGGTAAAAACCCTCTGTGCATGCGCAGGAGACTGTGCATGTGCAGAGGGTTATTTTTTAGGTGATTTCAACCCAGAGGAACGATTTCCTGCCAGAGGGCCAGTTCAGGGGCGTGGCTAGCTGGCCGTTGCTGCCAGTTCGGTGAACCAGGGTAAATTTCCGTTAACGTCTTTATAGAACTGGTCCGAACCGGCAACAATCCACCACTGATAGTGATGTTTTTCTCTCCTATAAAGTCTTTAGATGTATTGTCAACCTATTTTAGTAAACTTCTTTTGGAGTTAAAAAGGCTCATATAACTTCTTGGGCGTCCTCAGCGATAATATACATTTTAGCGGAAATATGGCCAAATGATTGTGCTGTATTCAAAGAAATGACAGTTAAGTAAAAATATGAACCATGAACGTGTATGAAATATGTGAAGAGAAGGCTTTGGAGTAGAATTCTGTCTTGCTAGTTTAGTCATATATTAGAGAGAATGCAAAAATGTTACAAAAAATCTTCAAAGAAATATTGATATATCCATTGTTGACTTAATTGGTGCAGGGGCTGTTGCAAATTTGGAAAATAATGCAAATTATATATTATAAATACATCTGATCAGGAAGTTTAATCTGTGAAAAAAAATATTTGCTTCAGAAACTAAACATTGTCCATTTTTTTTGGTTAAAGAGAAATTTAATTCAGGGCTCCTTTGTCCAAACCGAATAGCAGTTTTTACTTTGAAAGTTCCAGGACTTTTCAAGGTACTTCAGATGTATTGCTGATTAGTAATTTCAATCTGATAATTGAAAGAGAAGGCTTTAGTACAATATGTGATAGAACTGGCCATTTCTTAAACTGCTGACAACATAAACAGGTAGGAATAGCTTCTTTTACAATAGTTGCAGGCTATATCTTGTGAGTTCACTGAAGTATTAATAACATAATTGGAAGTAGGGAAACACCGTTCCATATTTCTGTCCAAAATCTACATTTTTAGTAACTACAAAAGAGGCTATACCTAGTATCCTCCAATTTTTATCTATAGATTGCAAGCTACCAGTACTTGAAAGAAAAAAATGTTGACCTCTATTTTCCTGACAAATAAATACCTATTGAGGTATATTTTAAATTTAGATGGGTAAAGGATATGGAGTTTGCATGGCTTGAAGCTAAGACTGTCACTTGGGAGAAGTTACGTATCTTTAAAGGAGGTTTTCTTTATAGTAATATAACTGACCCTACCCTGCACAGAGACTCAAGGTGTTTCTGAATAAACTCTTAAGTTACTGATTGTTATTTCCAGTTTCATGACTTCCTCACTCTCTTTTCAACATATAAAGGGATATTTCTAGGTTCATGTTCTTGGTGGTTTAAATATCCAGGAATGGGAACTATACAAACTCTTGTGAATTGACTTGATAACTATAGACTCTGAGTAGAAAGATTAAAGTATGAATTAATGCATACATATTTTGTAATGCTATATCTGTTTTCTTTCTGTTTCTTTAGATCAAAATGCCATCTACTGCTTTCTTTCTTAATTAATTGTAGAAACCAATGTAAGCTTGCTTTCCTGGTTCAAGAGCTTATTTCTTCTTGATATTATAGGGAGTCTTGTTAAGCCACTCTTTAATTTTTCTTTCTTTCTTCTCAAATTCTTAGATTCTTTGTGGAAAAAGTCTGCTTGGGACTATTCACAAATGAGATGGAATACTTGTATCCTGTGACGATGTTGTCATATTCTGTTAGTATATGCTGATACATATTTCCCATAAGTGTATCATTAACTAATTTTGTGAAGTGTTCATTTTTCTGAAAATTCCACTCTGAGCTTCATATATGACTTCCCCCTCACCCCGGAGCTATAGGTATATTTGGTCTTCAACAATTGGTCTATGCTCATCCCACCCATTTATAAGTAGAAAGTTTTATCCTGAAAAATAATTTGGCATTATGAAGATTTATGGTGTAAATTGGATGAAGAGATTATACAAGAAACCTACATGTTTTTTCTTTTTTTCCCTGTGGAGACTTGATATTATTTGCCTGTTCTGAGAATGATGGTTTCAATACTGGTACCATCACAGTTTCAGGCGTTGAGAAGTAGGGACTAACTTCAGCTTTCAAAGTTGAAACATTCAACTTTGCCTTTGTTTTTCAGGAATCTGCTATACAATATTTGACCTGGGCTTTCGCTTCGATGTAGCATGGTAAGTTGTCCCTTTCTTCCCAAACGGGGATTGAACTGGTAAGGGGGGAAATGGCTTATGAATATTCTTCATGATGGCTCAGGAAAGGTGCTATGGAGATTAAGAGTAACTGGCCAGTGTATCTCACAAATTCTTGGATTATGGATACCTGAAGATCTGGCAGTGCTGCCCCCCCCAAAGATAAGTAAGCAAAGCTTGGCCTGTTTGCATCCACACTGCAGTTCTTGACAGCAATATTAATGGCACTGTTCACTTTTACTAATCAGTTCTGCTAATAGCATCATTTTGCCCACTTGTCAGTTGGCACCCTAATCTTTTATTATTATTATTATTATTATATTATTATATAGCTTGTCCTTATGCTTGGCTAGGTAAGGTTTACAAGCCATTCAGTGTTGGTGCCCTATTTGTATGGATAAACGTTTACTTCTTGCCCCGAAATAATTTTATTAAATTCATCAAAGATCAGAAAAGAATATACAAAATAGTAGGATTTGCATTCCTCTTTCGTAATGTTTTAATAATGAAAATTATAATAATTCTTAATTATAATATAATTATATTAATATAATCAGGCAAGGGGGGAATTAAAGTAAAAAAGGGCATTGGGAGACTATATACATGAATAGGTAAACCTAAGGAGAAATTTTTTAAATACACATTTAGTATTTCATCTACAAAATTTACTTGAATAAAAAAACAGTAAACTATCATGAAAAAATATTATTACAACTAAGAAATGCAGGTTAGAAAGGAATAAAATGACCTCTGCTGTTAACTTCAGTCAATGCAGTTTACCGTATTTTTCGGAGTATAAGACACACCTTAACAGAGAGTGGAAATGTTGGTCTTATACACAGAATACAGCAATTTTGGCCTCCTGAAGCCCCGCCCCTGCATACCATTTTTGCAAAAAATGGGCCTGTTTTTCGCAGAAACAGGGCGCGCAGAGGGTTTGGGAGGCCTGCAGAGTGCTCCTGGGGCCAGAGAGGACAAAAACTTTTTTTTTCTTACTTACCTCTTTGAAATCTTGGTGCATCTTATACACCGGTGTGTCATAGTCTGAAATATACGGTAACTTTGGAACATCTTTTCATACCAAGATTAATCTTGGAATTATATTTATTTTTAATAACATTAATTTTAATCCATATACTTAATGGAATTTTGTTCCATCTACTAATATCTAAGCAATGTTCTATAAAACTTAACATTTAATTTCAGATCAAAAGAATTTATTCTGAGTTTACTGGACAAAGAAAGTATTTGAAAAGAGGGACATCAGATTTTATATTCTGATCATGTACAAAATTTGAGGTGTTGCAAAAATATGCTTTGGACCTATGAAACATTGACATCCTTTTGAAATAATATTTTAATATACATAGATAGATTTATGGAGAAGTATTATCGATGCTGATATTCTGTTCAATTACTGTATATTTCCAAAGTTGGAATTTGATAATTTGTGAAAAATTATGGTTGTATTGACCCTGTACTGAGGTGTTGCTAAATGTTTTTGAGAAACTGTAAAAGTACTAATATTCCTTTATTAAATATTAGCTTTAAAAGATGTGTGACTTTATCTACTAATTAAAAATAAGTCAATATGTTTTTGTGGTATAGATTTTATGATGTTTCATAATTATACACAATCATTAATTATTTTTCCCTTAAGGTAGATTTAGAAAGTTTGACATTTTATTAATATGTGACGTCTTGACATGTTTCTCCCTTTTGTGCTTACTGTTTTGTTTTTGTAGTTTTTCTGGAATCTATTTCCTGGATTTTTGTATTTTAGTAGTAAGAAAGGATATGGTGTGTAGAGCACACTGAAGTACTATAAAATATTACATTCTTTAGACCCACAGTTCCCTGAATAAAGAGAATACCTTCTTGGCATAATATGTTGGCTAATCCTGGGATCCAAGATAGAGTGACCTCTCAAAATAAACTGCTGATGTCATTCGTAGGAGAGAGACCTTAATTTAATCCTTTTAGTTTCTTAAGTCTTAATATTGGAGAGCTAATTTTATTCTTGCTGTTCTGAATTTAGCTGATTGTGCAGTTTTAAATTAAAACTATATACCACTTCACATTTATTATTGACTGATTGTGATATTATAATTACTAGAAACATCTGTACCACTTGCTTCTAAAATCTACTTAAATTTTGTTTCACAGGAACTTGGAGGAATGAGTTGACTCCTCATGATGTAGTGGCAAGATAGTTATATTTCCTTTTCTAAATTCACCTGACCTTTAAATGCTTTGTAAACTGCATCACACTCTTCCCCAATGTAAGGATAGTAAATGACATGCTTTTTCTTCAATAACAGAGAAGACAAGTAGCTTCCTGGCTAGGTCGCTCAGTGGCTAAGATGCTGAGCTTGTCGATCAGAATGGTTGGCAGTTCAGCGATTCGAATTTCTAGTATAAGCCTCCTGCGTGAGCAGGGGGTTGGACTAGATGACCTCCAAGGTCCCTTCCAACTCTGTTACTGTTAAATTCTTTCTTTATTAATAAACTATTACAACCATTTCATAACTATTTCCATTTCCTTAAGCCAATAAAAACCTATAGCAATATATTAAAGCTTTCCACTTAAATTTACTTTAAAATTATTAAAGGTAATGCTCCTTACAAATATGACACTTAAATTCTATTCAGGCAATGGTAAAATAATATTTACATGCCAATTAAAGTCCAAACCTTTACAGATGGGTTTACTGTGGTTCCAAGTTCCATCTTTGGTACAGCGGATGGTGGATGCTGCAACAAGTTCCATCAGGTAGCCTGGATTGCACTGATAGGTTATTGTCTTATTAAATGAGAAATCATTTCCAAACTGAATGCCATTTGCCAATTCACCTGGATCTCCACAACCGATCACTAGTTAGGAAACAACAAGAAAGCTTTCTTTTTGAAGAGGCAGTATCCTACAGCAAATATGCTTACATACATAATAGATATTGTCAGAAATCTGCTAGTACAACTGTGTAATTTACATTCATATTCAAGCAGTCCCATGCTGAAACACAACCTTTAAACCAAGGGAATTTTAAAACAGCCTCTCTGTGAATATGTCTACATAGTAGAGATGAATCCTGATGGAACGTAAATATAATCAAGGACCCCTGCCATGAAAATGGAACTTCTAACCTGTGTTACAGCAATCTCACCGATTTAGGAGCATAGATGGACTGCAAAATGGAAACTTGGATTGAAAAATGCAACTATACTATTGAAAAGGATGTAAGGATCTAAATAAAACATAATGTAGATTACATTTAGTAATATATATATATATATATACTAGTATACTAGACTGAAAACTGTGTGTGCCATTATATAATACTTGCAGGAAAGACCAACATGTTTAACAGATTAATTTACATAATAGCATAAATCTCCTTCTAGCAAAATAAATCTGATAGCACAGTTTAATTTCTGGATCTACAGGTAGTCCTTGACTTATGACCACAATTGAACACAACATTTTTGTTGCTAAGTAAAACATTTGTTAAGTGAATATTCATGAATAAGTAATATTCATTTATGACCTTTCTTGCCACAGTTGTTAAATGAATCACTGCAGTTGTTACATTAGTAAATCTGTAGTAAATTAGTAGTTAAATAAGTGAATCTGGCTTCCCTATTGCCTTGGCTTGTCAGAAGGTCACAAAAGGGGATCACATAACCCCAGGACAGTGCAACCATTATAAATACAAATCAGTTGCCAGGTATCTGAATTATGATCACACAACCACGGGGAGGTCACAGTGGTCGCAAGTGTGAAAAACGGTCATAAGCCACTTTTTTCAATGACATTGTAATTTTGAACAGTCACTAAATGAACTGTTGTAAGTCGAGGACTACCTATAAATGCAATTTATGTTTATGTGGCTTAGGGTAGAGAATATCTAAAGTTAGAGCAATTTAACATTGAGCACCTAAGCAAACTCACTAAATTTTATGTGATTTCATAGGGACTTCCATCCAAGTGAACATGACAACAAACTTAATTTATCATGCTTTCTTTTTCCAAACACTTTCCTTGCAAATGTTATTTTTAATACTGAAGTATATTGTTAACAGGGTATCAATATCCAACCTGTACAGTCTGGGGCATTGCCAGTCCATGTCCCATTGGCTGTACAATGGCGAGTTGTCAGGCCAGAAGTCTTGTAACCTTCCCAACAGGCATAGATAACGGAGCTGGAAAACGAAATCCCATCACTATAGATTATCTTGCCATTGGACGGTGTTCCAGGATTTCCACAAGATACAGCTGTCAAAAGTGAAGATGGCAGGAGAAGAAAGAAAGTAAACTTATTTTCTATTAGAAGTGCAGACATTTAAAAATATGAAAAACAATTATTTTCTACTGTTTGCAGTCATCAATGGGTCTACAGTATACACGAATAAAAATAATGTTTGGATTGGGCTAATATAATCATAATAACTAATTAGTTATATATAAAAATGATCTTCTAAATAGATTTGGAAACACGAAGCACAAAGCAAAAAAAAAACAACAGTGCGGTTTATTCAGAACATTAGAATATTTTCCACCTTTTAAAATTTATATACATACACAGACAGACAAAGCCGCATATCATGGTTTGGTTCCCAGGATATATCCTAGAAATAATTTTCCATTGTTGAATCAATACTCAGTGTTTAAGTTTAAAGGAACAATAGTTGTTATTAAAATAAACTCAGATTCTTTGCAATGCTTTTTCACATGATTATTTTCAGACATACAGCAGCTTCCTTCTGATGCTGCATAACTCCTAATCAAACAATTTCCAATTTAGGAAGAGTTACAACTCTAGTCTATTGTCTCAAGAGTATGCTTCATAATTTCCCCACCAAATATTTCTGCTGTGGTGAAACAAATGTCAGGAGGGAAGATACATTTTGTTCCCAATTATATTTGCTCTAAGAAAAGGCTAAAACAAAAATCATTTAACGACAAAGCAGAGTCAAAAGGAAACATGCCAATGTTAGGGAGAAGGTTGGGTGAAGATTTGACAAAAACAAATTCACCTGAGAGAAATGGAAAATGGCTATTGTGTGCATCCAAATGTAATTCTGGGTTTTTTGTTTAATTAATGATGTCTAGAAATGATACATATATTCACAAGAGACTTTGCAATTCACACTATTGTGCCACCTGTGAAAATGTTCAGATACATAGTATTTAACTACTACATATCAATTCAACAGATGAAGGAACTGAGGAATATTTTACTGGTAAGAAAGAGGTTATAAGAAGATGGATTGCTGACCAGAAAGGAGAACAGGTGCTTGTAATAAATTAAAATAAAAGAGGGTCATAATCATTTCTATACGTGGGGTGAATGTATACTAAGATACTTTTGGGAAGGGGAAAGAAAGATGAGTGAAGGACCAAATCTGAATCCAGAGCAAAAGTTCCCTTCAGCCCACATTTCTATTAATTGTCCTTCTATTCCACTATCTTAAGGCAAATGCTTTAATAATGCCCATCAGCAATTTTAAATTAGACAATATTTGTTTTTCATTTATCCGTACCAGCAATTTGCAGCTACATTCAACTTGCAAAGCATTGTCAAAGCAGCCTTGCTTGGAATAGTATGACTACTGGTTGTCTTTTGTTTTCCTAGCTTGAAAGGATGCAAGTTTGATAACATGCTACATGGGTTCATTCGGAAACTTTCCATTAGATTAACAAACAACAAGACACATAGTACAGGTTAATCCTTGCTTAATGGCCAGAATTGGGACCAGCAATTCTGTTACTAAGTGACATGGTTGTTCAGCAAGACATCTATTGCTTGATTTTCCATTGCTTATCTGAAGTTGGCTGTGAAGTGCACAAATGGTGATCACAAGACCTCAGTGATCATAAAGGCCCACCAGCTGTGAATCAAGCCATCTCACTGCGGGGCAACTCACTATGGCCAATTCGCCCCAGAGCAACTTACCGTGGGACAATTCAATGCTGATTGGCTGGCAGGTTGCTGGGACTCCACACCTTGCTCACCCCAGTCTCAAGAACTTCTAACTTGAGAAGGCTTAAACCAAAAGCAAGACAAGGCCTGCTGCAATTTACTTGTCCCTTTCTTGAATTATCCCATGTTAAATTGATTTAGATTTTCCTCTGCCATTCCCTTTCTGCTTCAGAATCCTCTTCCCCAACTTTATAAACCAAGGTTTTATTTGCTATGTAATAGGGGGCAGCAGATAGATTGCATTAGATTTCAACATTTATCTCTATGTCCTCATACCACACACACACGTATAATGAGACTAAGCTATACATTGATTAATCTGAGACATAAAAAAGAGTAAATTTAGAAAAAAATATTTAGGTAGTCTAGAGCTGGTTTCTTTCTTTCTTCTTGCAGAGATATAAATGTATTTGGAGGGAAAATATCTCTCACTGTAATGGTAAACTCTGACCACACTGAGGGTCAAAAGAATGAGAGTGGACTAGTATTTAAAACCAGGAGCAAAAAACAAATTCCTAATTACAGTTAATGTAAAATTGAGTATATTCAGAACAGAACAGGTGGTTTACACTTATCCAGATCAAGAAGCAGGTCATGAGACTAAGAATATTAAAAATATGAGATTAAGAATATTTAAATATGAGATTAAAAATATTTAAATATATTTGAAACTTTTTTGCGGGTAAACAAAGAGTACAGTAGTTTAATCCCCTCCGCTCCTCCCTCCCAAAGAAACTTAATATATTTATACAATCACATAAATTGGAACTTGCCATTGCTACTACAAACCTTCACAGACTGGCTGCAATCCAGACCAAGATCCATTAAGAAGACATGTTCTTTCTGGGGAACCTCTCAACTGATAGCCCATTTCACAGGAGAAACGTATTAGGCTTTTGATCTTGACCTCATCGCCGAGTCTAGACCCATGAGAGGGCATTCCAGGATCATCACAATATCCTGGATTGTTTCCTAAAATTTATGAATAGAATTACATTTAAAATTGCAACGTGCACACTGTTTCAGACTCATCTTATTTTGGAGTAACAAATGTTTTACTCTTTGATTCCAATATCGAGGCTCACTTTGAATTGCAATCACAAGCAAAAATGTTGAAAACAGTAGCTTTGTTTTCAACTTTTTCAAAATACACCAAATTAGCTAATTTCCTAACTACCTATTGACTCGCCGAACAATCTTTCAACTATTATGCCAATCATATAGCTCCCTTTGGATAAAATATAAATTTGTAGTGCCTGTCAGATTTTCTATTAAAAAGTATTATATCACGATTCCCGTCTCACTCCTATGGATGGTCTGCGTATTCCTCAATTATGAATCCTCTACCAGAGGCCTCAGAATTTAAGGTTCTGTACAGTATCTTAGCTATTCTTCGCACTGCACTCTTCTGGGCAGAGACTTCTGATGTCAATCCTGGGATATGTTGGAGCCACTCACCCAGTTTAGGAGTCTCACAGCCATAGAAGCCATTTTTGTTAAATAAAATAATGAAACTTCTGCTAAAAATAGCAAATGAACATTAGAAATATGTTAGAAGCTCATAATTAATCCCTCGGAAAATTACCTGAACAATGAGGGAGTGTCCCACTCCAGCGGCTGTTTTCCTGGCACACTCTACTAGAGTTTCCCAAGAGAGTTTGCCTTTCTGTGCATGAATACTGAACAACAGATCCAAATGTAAATTTATCTCCTGATAGAATTGCATTTGTTGGCACTCCAGGATGTCCACAAGATATTGCTATGATGAACAAAAGAAAATGCTGTGAGTGTTCATTTGTGGAAGAACAGCAACACAGTTTTAGAAAGTTTATAATTATTAAGTCAGTGCATAAAGCGAAAATGAACAGATGAGAGAAGATATATTTGTTTTC
>JANHFT010008023.1:306282-322739 GCA_032467955.1 Pseudoxenodon macrops | reverse complement strand
CTCCAACTCCACACTATCCCCCCTCCCATTTTCCCACAACAGAAAAATGCATAGTAGAATAACAGAAAGTGTGGCAGACCAAAATCCAAGGGGATTAAAATGCAGGCCTGACAAGAAGTTTTATGGGGTTGGTGGGAAAGGTATCCTTCCTCACTTCTTTCTCTCTTCCCCAACAGGGCTTGGTGTTTGGACCTGAGTTGCCGATGCTGTGCTCTCCTGATGCTGAACAGCCTGTGTCCAGAAGATGAGCAGATTGTTGGTGGGAGTGACCCTCGAGAGGATTTGCAAAGCTGTACTTCTCCTATGTTTACTGCACTTCTTTATCATCATGATTCTCTATTTTGATGTCTATGCCCAGCGCTTGGACTTTTTCAGCCGCTTCAATGTACGCAACTCTTCCCGCTCTCTGCCCTATGCCAATGTCTCTCGGCCTAATGGTACTGCTGGGCCTCTGGGCTCTGAGCTCCTGGCTCCAAGTGTCAAGCCTGTTGGGACCAACAACACCATCACTGAGAAGCCCTTACCACCCTGCCCAGAGATGCCGCCTGGTCTTGGTGAGATTACAAATGAAAGAACTCTGCCTGATTTGTATCTTGTCTTGAATGAAAGCCTACACTGAGGATCCAGCATTATGGGGTTGAGAGTATCATTATGAGCAGAGGCATCATTTTCTGCTTACCCCTGTTTTTCTTGAATCTCGGCATCCCTTCTTGCTGAAAAGTGATATTTGACTTCAGATGCAGGAAGGGAACTATAAGATAGAATCTGCACAGCGTTGCAAATGGAATTGGATAAATAATCCAATCCTGTCATTAGGGTGCGATGGGAAATATGTGAGTTAAACCAAGAAGTGGTCACATAATGATTTTATTTTTTACCTTGGATACCCTTTTGTTCCCCGTTTTAGCACAGCTCTAAATTCTTGCCTGCCTACATTTTCTGGCTGTCCCCTTGCCATAAAATTTTATTCGCTTTAATCCTTGCCAAAGTATATTAAAAATGTACAAGGCGGTGGTAAAACTGAATTAATTTCATCAGAGTCGTCTTTTAGATATTTTTTCTCTTGAACGTAATCTTTCTCATTGCAGGGTTTGTGCTTCTCTCCCCATCCTTCTAGGAGCTCAAAGCAGACAGCAAGTACAGAGTTATCTTAGTGGGTCTTTTCTTCCAAGTGCTTGCCATATTTTCAAATACGACTCAAAGCCATCATAATAAGTCAGACTAATAAAATTCAGTAGACCGGTTGTAACTTTGATGATAACACTGAGGTGTTTTCTAGTGCGTGCTGTAAGGATCCCTGTGTAAGGATTGCAAATAATTAAGGAAATGTTTTAGCAACTGTGCAGATTGCAAAAGTACTGTAATAGTGGCTGATGATCCTCTGCTCAAAAGTACATTGTCTTTTTCGTTTGGGAGGCCATAGCATTTCACATTTTCAGCTGCAGATAGTAGCCAGTGTTTGTACTTATCACCTTTGGCTGCTAAATGGGTGTGCCTTTCCCAAATTGCTACAATGAGATTACTACCACCTGCTGCAATCTCAAATTTGTTAACTGAACCTTCTCTCAAGGATATCAGAACCATTCAGGGGTTTATTCAGAAAAGATACTAAACTAGAATTTGTAAGAATTCTGGCATAATGGCGAAGGAACAGTATGGTAGTTTCCACTATTCTGATCACCCCAGCTGGATCCTCTTGGGAGAAGATAAGAGGGGAAATGTTTTTCTTCACTTTATCTAGATGGAAGCGACTGTACTTAGTCACGCCTATTGCTGCTTCATTGATAATCCTTGCAGGGCAGCTGTGAGTCATTGCTAAATGAAACAAACAAAATGTTAAAAAGTTGTGATGTTTTTGTAATTATTTACCAAACACATCCAAATTATATGAAAGCAACCAAAATATCTTTACAACCCCCAAGGCATGTCACAATTTTGGAGCGCTCCTAATATTTGGAAATTGAAAGCTGAAAAATTTAACACCCCCTGTATTGGGAAGTTGCAGTTGGGTCACCTAGATAAAAGTATAGATACCGAGACATATTTGGGCAAGTGGGTTAATTGCACTCTTGACAGTTTGATGCCCCAATAAGGGTCCATAAGGGAAATTTGCCGAATGGACATGCGCATCAAGTAGCATCATCACGCAAATTACACAATTTGAATTGGACATGACTGATGCAAATTCCGCAATCAGTGTCATTTGTGTGCGTATTATGTCAGTGGCTTGAACACAAGCCTTAGTGCATTATATGTTTGGATTTTAAGTTCCTTTGCTGAGCTTTTCAGGACAGCAGCCTCTCATCTTGATTAACAGAAGTGGCAAGTTCATATTGAGAAGGGTAAGCTCTTCTTCTAGAGTTGGCTAACTGAAGCATGTGTAACGGAATCTCTTCTTCTTCTTCTTCCTTCTTCCTTCTTCCTTCTTCTTCCTTCTTTTTTCTTCTTCTTCTTCTTCTTCCTTCTTCTTCTTCCTTCTTCCTTCTTCTTCCTTCTTTTTTCTTCTTCTTCTTCAGTGGGCCGACTCCTTATTGAATTTAGCTCTCCCATGAGCATGGAGAGAGTACAGCGGGAGAACCCAGATGTTCAGGACGGTGGCAAGTATTCACCCCTGGACTGTGTGCCTCGACAGAAAGTGGCCATCCTCATACCTTTCCGCCACCGTGAGCATCACCTCAAATACTGGCTCCACTACTTGCATCCAATCCTACGACGTCAGAAGGTGTCCTATGGAATCTACATTATTAATCAGGTAAGTGTAGGGTAAAATATAGCCCTGTTGTAGCAGTCTGAGGGGATAAGTGAGATCGTTAGAGTAGAGTGGTGTCATATGAGGAAAAACCTGATTATTAAATTTGGCCTTGATCAAAATAGCCTTTCTATCTTAACCAGCAACAGAGCTGGTCTCTTTCTGATCTCTGGCAGTTTGCAGCCTTGGAATGGTATGTGAGTATGACCTTGGGAGGCAGGGTAATGAGATACAGCCAAGGGAATGGTCAGATTAAAGGCAGGTTAGCTTGCAGCAGGAATATGGGCAAGGCAAGAGACTCAAAAGAGATCCTCCTTAGCTTTTTGGGCTGTAAAATGAATGGGTGAGAAAAGTACTTTCAGACTTGAACGATTTTGTTAATGTAACTTTACAATAAAGTGGAATTAGTTTATCTGACTGTGATTCCTGTCTGGTCTGTTTAGTCAGGCTAATAGCCTTGATTTAATTTCACACACACATGACCTCTGGAAAGAGTCATTTACCCTGGCAGTTTCCTCAATTTATGGAGGAGCTGAGAGAGAGAGAGAGGGAAAGTCCAAAAATGAATGTCAAAAAGAAGAAAGGGGTAGTTGTGATTATTTCTGGCCCTCACTGACATGTGGCTTGAAGGGAGTGGGGCTAGAAAGATTTTCCCAGTGATGAGGTAACAGCTTCCAACATACGTAGTATTACACTATGAATTGGGGATGGTTATGATGTTTTATTTATAGTCAAGTATGGAATGCCAGGTTAAAGCTGTTGTCTGATATGACGACTGGTGTTGATGTAGAATCATACACAGAAATTCAATCATTGTAAGTTTCTTTACAATGCAGAGAATAATTAAGCTCAGGCCAAAAATAGAATGTACCTATCATAGGGATATGTTGCTTGGTGTTACCCTGTCATTCAATGATGTTTCCAAACAGTTTGGTGAAGATACGTTTAACCGAGCCAAGCTATTGAATGTGGGCTTCCTGGAAGCCTTAAGAGATAATGAGAGCTATGACTGCTTCATATTCAGTGATGTTGATCTTGTGCCCATGGATGACCGGAATCTTTACCGTTGTTATGACCAACCTCGGCACTTTGCTGTTGCCATGGATAAGTTTGGTTTCCGGTAAGTAAATGGATTGGGAATATCCTTGCCAAATGGACTCAAAACTTTGATTTGGATTGGAATTTCACTATGCTATTGGCACAGTATAGTATGATATACTCAAAACAGAGGTGGTTTCCTGCTGGTTCAGACCAGTTTGCTAGAACTGGTAACGGAACTTTCCCCCCGCTTGCTGAACTGGCAGCGACGGCCAGATGGACATGCCCCCTTCTGGCTTCAAATCTGTTCACCGGAGTGAAATTTAATTGAAAATAACCCTCTGTGCATGCGCAAAGCCTCCTACGCTTGGGTAGATGATTTTAACCCAGGAGTGAGAGAGGCGCGCAAGCATAGTGAACGCATGCATGCAAAACATGCACTTTCAGTGCGATCCTGAACCGGTAGGGAAGGTAAGTAGAACCCACCTCTGACTCCTAACTTCCCATCTGTTTCTTAATGCATTTCAAAACCAGCTCTTTGGGATTTCATTCAGATTAAATTCTTAACTGGAGCTTGCAGGTATATGTAATTCTTTGCACACTGGTTATTCCTGAGATACCAGAGGCTCTTCGAAATTTTTAGACTCAAGAGTAAAGGAGGAAGCAGAATCTGGATTTGTTTTTGTTTAATAAATACACATATATAGGAAATAACTTACATTCACATTGCACACTTACCATACCTAAATCTGTCCCTTTGTGAAAATTCTGTTATCAGGCACGGATAAATGCAATGAATTAGTGATGTAAAAACTTAGGCTGCAATGTCTTGTGAATATTTCGTATTGTAAACCTTATTATCAAGTATTTCCAGAACATTGAAAATAAGCAATGAAGAAGAAAGGATATGATCCTGGATTTATCAGATAGAATCTATGGAGTCCAATTAATATGATGAGAAATTGGACAGCATTTAGAGAGAGCATGATATAGTGGGAACAATAAGCGACATAGATCACATCACACACATGGCTTAGAAATCGGGGCTTAATCTACAACAGGCTTTCCCTGGATCATCTAGATCTATGCTTCTGAACTTGTTTCTAGTTTGATTGATCCTCATCTCTCTTGCTTGTCCCTTACAGGTTACCATATTCTGGCTACTTTGGAGGAGTCTCTGGCCTTAGCAAGACACAGTTTCTGAAGATTAATGGCTTTCCTAATGAGTATTGGGGCTGGGGTGGAGAAGATGATGACATATTTAACAGGTATGTGAGAGACTTCAGTTGGGCTAAGCCAGGAGTCAGCAACCCATGGCTCTGGAGCCGGATGCGGCTCTGTGGGCCCTCTGCTGTGGCTCCCTGTCCCATCTGGCTGGCCTCGCCCTCCCCTCCCCTAGCCTGAGAATGAAAGGGTGAAGGCAGGAATGGGGCTGATTCTCCGCCACTGGTTGAGGAATGATCGGCAACCCCAGCGGATGCTTCCCTTTGGGCGACCTTCCTCCCCCTCTAGTGACTCTGGCCATTGCCTTGTCCCCCAGCAGCTCTTCAACTGAGCTGGGAGGGCGTAAGCTCCAGCCTGAAGCAGCAGGAAGCGAAGGCTGTCTTACACACAAATATGGCATGAAGGCAGGCACAGGGGCGCGTCACTCCTGTACTAAGGCTCCAGCAATCCTCCTCTCGCTCCTTCTCCTCTCATGTAGAGGGGGATTGGCAAGGTGATGGCTGGAGCCTTAGTGCAGGAGCGAAGTGGCCCTGCATCTGTGTTTGCTTTCATTTCCTGTTGCTTCGGGCTGGAGCTTATGACCTCCCCGGGGGTCGCGGGGGACGATGACACAGCAAGGTGATGGCTGGATCTTTAGGGCAGGAGAGAAGCCATGTCTTTTTGTGTCCTGTTAAGACCTTCAAGCAAGCAGCCGCCTGCCCTGTGTGCGCCTTTGCTGCACTTTGGCGCTTGCTTGAGGAGGGTCTCCCTGCGCACACTTACCCTGCCACAGCTAGCCAGGGAGTAGTGAGAGGGGAGGAGCGTTGCCCAAAGGGAAGCCTCTGCCGTGACTGGCAATCATTCCTCAGCAGTGAGAGAGAGAAGGGGAGAGAGTAGGAGAAAGAGAGCAATGAGAGAAGGAGGGAGAAAGATAGAGATGAGAGAGGGGGAGGAAGGGAGAGCGGGAGATAGAGAGGGAGAAAGAGAGATGGGGAGAGAAAGGGAGAAAGAAATGGAGAGAGAGAGAGAGAGAAACACCTGTTTCCCATAGAAAAGAAAACATCGTGAGCCACAAAACCTGGGTAGGTGTGGCTTGGGGTGTCATGTGACTCGGTGGGAGTGAGTGACATCGAGTTGGCCACCCCCACCCAGGTTTTGTGGCTCCTGGTGTTTTGTTTTCTCTGGGAAACGGGTCCAAATGGCTCTTTGAATGTCTAAGGTTGCAGACCCCTGCGCTAGACCATAATGCCTTCATGCTGTTTCTTGTAACACTTCTATGGGAGAAATCAGGAAGGGGAAATAGAGAGCGCTCCAGGGCTGGCATGCTAAGATTGTTGTTTGATTTGTGCCGCGTCTGAAAGCAGCCACTGCTGTTAAGAATCTAATAAAGTTGCCAATGCAGGAATTTTGTTGAAAGTCAAGCTATCAGATTAATCCAGAATCAGTTTTCTGGGTTATGTTTAAGGATAGATTCCCCCTATTTAAGGTACATGCAGTTTCGCCTGTGATCTAAGTTATGATGTCTAGGATCTGAACAGCAAACTCTGTATTTGTTGTGATGTCTAAGCATACATGCTTGGTAAACACTATGAGTGTGTGTCAGCTGTTACTGTATGTAGTATGGGTGGGGCATCATGCTGATGCATCTGGATATATTTGATCAACAGGAGAACAGTATAATGTATGACTTGGTTCCCTAGAGCAAACTGTGGTGTTAATACATGAGAAAATGCACATAACCAAGAAATACCATCAGGTGGATGCACACTTGATTGTTAGCCACACCCTGAAGCACAATATTGCAATTTGTTGAATCAGCCTTGTTTTAGGTGGTAACGTAACACTCATCTCCATAAACATTTTGGGAGCAAAAAAATAGAGGAAATACTTCAACACCGTATAAATCACAGAGAAACTTAGTATTTTTAACTGCAGCAACTTCAAAATTCCATCAATGACATATAGAAGATAACTGAAATTTCAGGTGTGTCTGCATCAATACTGGGAACAAAAATTGATCATAATATAAGATGTTTGGAAATTGACTAATCTTGAAGGGGAAAAAATCTTCAATTAGTCAAAATAGAGTTATGGAGTTAACTATAAACATTAAAACCACAGAGGATGGTATAAGAATTAAAGAGGACTGTGGGAAAGAGAAATGGCTCTCCAGTTTGGTTCTAATTCAATCTGATTTTGAGTTGCATCTGGCTCATGTATCTGTTGGATTTGGAAAAAGATACCAATAAACTTGAATGAAGGAACATTACTAAAGTTTGAGAATCAAGCTACGGTATATTGAAAAGATCAAGGGAAGATTATAGGTTTTATTGAGCCAATTAATTCTGAAGGACAGAAAGAAAGCAAATATGTCAAAATTATAGACGTTCTTCATATTTGCATATTCACTTACGGGCCAGTTTGGTGTAGTGGTTCAGGAACCAGACCATAACCCACCGGCCTGCCTTGGCACAAAGCCAACTGGGTGACCTTGGGCCAGTTGCTCTCTTCCTATCCTAGGAAACAGGCAAACCACTTCTGAAATCTTGCCAAGAAAACTGCGGAAAACTGGTCCAGGCAGTAACAAGTGTCAACACTGACTCAAAGGCACAAAAATAATAATAATTAGTTTGGGCCATTTTTTTAAAGGACAGAAATGATCAGCCTGTAGCTAAAAGCAGAATTTGTCTTCTGCCGACAAGCAAAGGAAATAAGAAACTTAAGGCAGGCTTCTAATGAGTTTTATCCAATTCTGGGGGGAGATTTCTTTTTTAATTGTTTGTTTTGGCAGTAGTAATCCCATCCCAACCCACCTCCAATATGCTTCCTCCCTGAGGAAGGAGAAATTAATAGCAAGTGTACAGAAATGCAAAATGCAAAAAAAATCAAATAATCTATATACAGAATAATGTAAGGATATGCAACATGGTAGGAGAAGCTGGACTGCTGCAGCTTAGCAAAATGCCAAATTCTAACCTCGCTCATCATTGATATTACTTATCTACTCCCCATTTAAGAGCTTCCAGAGATATCCATCCTGCACATCTGATAATAAATTCACTTGTTTAACCATGTGTCTGGTCCATAGTGTTTTCTTTTATTCATCTCAGATCTCCACACTTTTAGTTTTAATGTGTGATGTTGAAATCCTTGAACAAGTGGTGGGTGTTACCCTCAACAGTTTGCCTTCTAGTATTTGGACATTATGTAAGTAGGCCTCCATTTGCTCATACTACTGCACTAAGGGTCATATGGGGTCTTTGTTACATCTGGGGAGGAGAAAAGACAGAATTACAGGCTAGAATACAGACAAACAGAGCTGGGAGGGACTTTGGAGGTCCTCTAGTCCAACCCCCTGCTTAGGCAAGAAACCCTACACCACTTCAGACAAATGGTTATCCAACATCTTCTGAAAAACTTCCAGTGTTGGAGCATTCACAGCTTCTGGAGACAAGTTGCTCGGCTGATTATTTGTTCTAATTTGTTCTATTATCTGTCAACCCACTTCACCTTACATCACAGAGCTGTTATGGGGAAATAGAATACAGGATTTTTATACATTCTGCCTTGAGTGGAACAAATAAAGGTGGAATATAACTTTATTAATAAATAAATAATAAAAGCAAAACAAAGTTCTAAAATGTTGCTTTGCTTTGAGGCCTTTCCAGTGGTGGGAAAAGGCTTTTCTAAACATGAACAGGGCATAGGCAAAAATGTTTTCTCACAACTGGAATTGCTGGATCTGGGGTAATGCACCTCACTGAGAAGAATTATATTTCTCCAGGCCTCAAGAATGTGTGCTTTGCATTCACACACTTAATAGAAGAATGATGTGGCTGAATGACAGAAAGCCAAACTGTCTTGCAGAGAACTAACATTTAGAGAGTATTCCCTGTACATCACAGTAGCAAATTTCAATGGAGAAAGGGGAACAACCCAAGACTTGATCAGAATTGGAATAACTTTGTTATTTTTGTGTGACACTGCTGTGATGATTCTGACATTCAATAAATGGCAAATTCTATGGCTTCTATTTAGGGCCTCCCCCCGCTTCTTGGAGCAATTTTTTTTAAAGAAATCTTGTCAGGTACACATTGATGATCTTATGCCAGATGCACAGATTGATGAGCTTTACTAAAGAACTAGCATCGAAGTTCAGGTTACATTGCATTTTATTAAAATAGATACTAAAACAGATGGCACGAACATTTATGATACCTCCAGGATTGACATGTCTTCTATATAAAATAAAAGCACTGTATAAAAATGCCAAATATCTTCCTTCAATTGAAAGACACCTACGTTTTGTCTTCAAATGAGATATTTATACATGCAGTAATGTTTGGGTTGATGCAATGGTGGGATTCAATCAGTTGGCACCACTTCAGGAGAACCGATTGTTTAACTTTCTGAGCAGTTTGGCAAACTGATTGTTGGAAGAAATCATTAGGGCAGAAAACCGGTTGTTAAATGGCTTATAGCTTGGTGACACTTGTTTCTAACAAAGTACATGCTCCCTTTTGGGGGAATGTGTGACAAAGAGGGCACATACATTCTTGGCGTTCCCCATGATATCATGTGCTTATGGTGAAAAATCTCGCAAGATTGCAACCCTCACATCTTTTCTTTTGCTAAAGCCAGATCAATTTGCCAAATGGAAAGGGAACTTTTCAGACTGCATGGAATCAGTCACCTACTAATGCTTCCACTTTTCCACACCATTAAGGAAAGACACAAATGGCTGATGACAAAAAGAAAAAGAAAGCTGCCCTATCACAAAAAACAGTGAAAAGGGTTATCTTCTATTTGTTGGTATGGGAAATCAGAAGTCCATGCAAAATATTAATATTTGATCACTGATTCATTGCATGATATATTTTAAATTGAGTGAATTAAATCTGCTTTGTGGTTATATGATCACAAATAAGAGTGATCACATAGGGTTGATGATGGTGATGAGGAAGCATACCTAAACCCCCTTCCAATGCTCTCAAAGGACTTAAGTCTAAACACATTTCCACCCAAGATCAGATAAATTGGATGGTTGAATTCTCTGAATTTCTATAGACAGCTAGCCATTCATTAATAATTTCTCAAGGATAGGTTCTCCCTTAGATGGGATAGTACCATTACTGTCAAAGACCAGGGAGAACTGTGGGAAGCTAGGAAGCAGTGGTGGGTTGCTGCCGGTTCAGATCAGTTCACTCGAACCAGTAGCTGGAATTTGCCCCCGCTGCCAAACTGGTAGCAACGGTCAGCCAAAACCAGTTTGGCAAGCGGTGCTCCAGAACAAAATCGGTGCTCTGGCCTCAAAACGGCAGAAAAACAACTCTCTGTGCATGCGCAAAGCCTTCTGTGCATGTTCAGATGGTTTTAACCTGGAAGTGACAAGGGCACTTCCGACGTAACCTGAACTGGTAGGAAAGGTAGGAGGAACCCACCCCTGCTAGGAAGACTGCAGACCTCTCGATAGAAAATTTATACAATGAAAGACAAATTGTATTCACACCTTTCTCCTGGTCTCTTTTGAAGCAAATGAGTGACCATCATATTCCTTGACAATTTTGCTTAAAACTTAAATTTTAGAAGAAACAAAACTTTAAATAATTTTTTGGTCATCAACTTGAATGAGAACTAGTGGGGAAAATGCTGGATTTTTCAAGATTTTTGCTCCCAGCAGTAGTTGAGCTTATTTGGTAAAGATCCTGCTTCTCTTCTAAACTTATATCTAAAACTGGAATCTTTGAAAGCCGGATCAAATCTTTGCCAGTTTAAATGCTAGGGCTTTGTTTGTTATAACTTGAAGGCTTACAAATATTAATCTATTACATAAATATAAAATAGGAATGTTCCCTCTGATACTCACATACCTTTCTTACATGAAAGGAAATCTCATTATAAATATTTTTTTCCGGAATGTAGAAAATGTGCAAAAACAATATGAATGTTCTGAAATATTGCCAATTTTCAGGCAGTGGTTGGCTTTATTTTTAATTATGTGGAGTAACTGCCAAAAAGCTTTATATGTGTTTAAAAACTTGGTGGTGGATTCCAAAAGTCATTGTAAAGGAAATGTTCACTTGGCAAGAGTATCAGAGAAGGACAACAAAATGTGTCACATGTTTTTATTAGAAATATTCATTTAATGCAGAAAACAGTATTCCAAAGGGTTTTATTAATTTTTAAACTGTATTGAAAGTATACTCCATACAATTATTCCTTTTGGGATATGCCATTATCTTTTTACCAGGGGTGGGTTCTGCTTCTTTTTGCTGCCAGTTCGCTCAGGGTCGCACCGCGTGTGCGCGCGTGAAGCAATTAAAAACTAGCTTCTGCGCATGTGCAGAAGAAAAAATCCAAGATGGCGGCACCCAGAAAGACACCGATGGAACTGGGTCCATGACATCACCACAGAGTTACTACCAGTTCTATAGAACCAGATAAAACCGGTAGGAACCTATCTCTGCTTGTTACAGAACTCATAGAAAGCCAGTCTACTGAAAATGGAGTGTCTGTTTTTTATTTTTATTTATTATTAAATTTATTTGCCACCCATTTTGCCATGGGGCTACACTGAGTGGCTTATAACACTATAACATAAAATTATAGAAATGTAAAAATAGCAGTAGTAGTAGTAAATAGTAAATAGTAGTAAATAGTAGTAAAACAATGAAACAATAAAAACAAATAATGAAAATACAGCAATATGAATTAAAAGATGACCTGGGAAGGAGCAGGGTGCACAGGGGAGCAGGTTATGCCCTTATTTAGAACAGTTTTCCTCAATTTGACTTTGTCATGGAATGATCTTTTTGGTATGATGAGAGAATTAAGTAGCTTTAATGACTGAGAATGATGCTGGTTAGGTCAAAAGATTAGGAGTGAAGTTAACAGTAACTATCAGTGCCACTAGATCAGGAGTGTCAACCTCGATTTCATTGAGGGTTGTATTGGACCTCAGGGGGCCAGGGTAGGCGTGACCAGGGTGGGCATGGCCAACTCAATGTCACTTGTGTTGGGGGCACCTGTGGTGGCCAAGTGCTAAGGCAGGACCCTCCATCTCATAATTTCCTTCCTTCCTTCCTTCCTTCCTTCCTTCCTTCCTTCCTTCCTTCCTTCCTTTTCCTTCAAACTACCTAGGAGAAAGAGCTTAAAATCAACAAGATAATCCTATCTTTGTTGTTGACAATAAAACTGTACAGAAGTCTCTGAAATATTTAAGCGAGAATGGAATGGAAAACAAGAATATGAGGTTTCCCAAGAATAACAGATTTGGAAAGGATCTTGGAGGTCTTTTAGTCCCGCCCCATGGTCAAGCAGGAGACCCTGTATCATTTCAGACAAATGGCTGTCCAATCTCTTAAAAACTTCTAGTGATAGATCACTCACAACTTTGGAAGGCAAGTCGTTCCCCTGATTACTTGTTCTAACTATCAGGAAATTTCTCCTTTGTCCTTGAATACTTTTAGGAATAGGTGATGTTTGGTGGATTGGAATGGGCTACTTTAATCAGGGCATGAGATCATATGAAAGAATAAAATGATAGATAACAGTCAGATTTTACATAAAATCAGTTAAACTGCAGCAAATTGTAGAGACATTTCTATCATAATAAATTGATATCTAGTAAGTAGAGTAAGCTGATACCCAGGATGCCCTTCCTAAAGCTATATTGGTGGAAAGTTCTAAACTAGGGAAATTTCAGGATGAACAAGGCTATATTTACAAAGAACATAGTACAATTTGGAAGACAAAAGTTGGATAAATAAAAGAACCTAGAATCACAGGAATATTCTATTATATTTATTGTATTACCATATGGTTATTGTATTATTGTGTGGTTTGGAGGTATTTACTGTTTTGGACAGGAAGGCTGTGCAGAGAGTGGTGAGGACAGCTGAAAAGATTATTGGAAGTTCACTTCCTTCTATCCAGGACATAGCATATAAACGATGTCTGACCAGGGACCACAGTATTGTTTAGTATGTTACACATCCTTTCCATGACCGTTTTTTTTTGCTACCTTCTGGGAAGAGGTTTTACAGTATATCAAAGCAGAACAATTAGATTCTGTAATAGCTTTACACCATATAGTATCAACCTTGTTAACTCTCAAGACTCTTTTTTTCTGCTATGTATTCTAAATGGTCTATCATTAATGTGTGTGTGTGTGTATTCTTTGAACGCAGGCATCAGAATTTAATTTTTTAATGTGTGCCAGAGTGTTCACAGAAAAAGTGACAATAAAGGTTCCCTTCCCCTCCCCTCCCCTCCCCTCCCCTCTCCTCTCCTCTCCTCTTATCATCTTATCATATATCTTATATTGATTGAGTAAATAAAATAATGCATTGTGAAAACATTTTGTTACTGCTAATATGTTCTTCAAACTAAAGAAGGATAGACTGTACATTTGTGCACCATCTGACATATAACATTAGAATCAAATAGGAAACAAGATGAAAATGCATAATTCAGGCAAGCATTCCCAAAATTTCAGACAAAAATGGACTCAAGTAGTATTCAGGGAAAGACAGAGGATGAAAGCCTTGGGCAACTAGATAAATATCTAATGATTGAATGCAGACTCTTGGCTTCCAGCAACAAGGATACAATATATATATCAATTAAATAATAATAAATAGATAAAAATTATTATTTACTATCTGTATAATAAATCTAAGAAACTGATAAGAAAATGAGAGATGTTTTTTAAAAGATTGGGGAAAGTAAAATTTATAGCTAAAGTAGCAATAGTTTATAGCTAAGGTAGCAGTAACAATTATGGAAGAATATTAATAAAGGCAAAGGAAAGATGAAAGTCTGACCTGGAACATAAATGAGATAATAGAATATTATAAATATTTGTACAGAAAGTATATATTCAGGAATTGATTACAATATAAAGTTACCAACTATCAAATGGGAAAGCTACATGCATAATGAACTCTTTAAAACTGTAGGTAAAGTGCTAATAGCCGTGTATCAACATATGTAGAACAAGTGTGTGTGGCTTTGAGAGTGGCAAAAGTTGGCAGATGAAACATGCAAAAGCCTCCCTGTAGGGGTGGTGAAGCAAAGAGGGGCTCCCTATGAGGTTGAGGATAGACACAGCTCTCCTGTCTGACCCAGGATTTTTCTTTCCCTCTCGGCCATGGCAAGAAGAAGAGGGAGCCTAAAGATCGCTGCTTCAAAGCTGGGACAACCAAAGAACAACAACTAAGACTGGTGCTGGAATGAAGTAGGTGAACAGTGACAGGAACTGGAGGAGAGAATTTCTTTTTATCTTAAACTCTTAAACAAAATAAGATGCTTTATAAGGAAGAAACAAGTGAAACTTTGAAGGAGATGGTGTTATTTTTTTCAAAACACAAAGGACATGATGGAGAAAAGATTTAAGGAGATTATGGAAAAAATGGAAAATGCTATACAAGGGATGATGATCAAGATGCCCAGGAAAGAGAAGAGCTAACAATAGAAATGGTGGAAAAGACTAAGACGAAGAATCAGAGAATAAAAGAAGACAAAGAGGAGATAACAAAGAAAATAACAGTGATTGATGAATCAAACCAGGGAAAAAAATATACTAAGGGAGTTGAAAAGAGAATTGGAGATACAGGAAGATACACTTGGAAGGGAGATAAGGGCATAGGCAGAAATCTTGGAAACTAGGCAGTGGAGGAGGAGGGTAGAGGTGGGGAAAATATTCAGATTGAACAGCCAAGAAGCAGATGTAGAAAGAGATAAAGATCTTAGAGAGGAATATGGAAGACAAGTGAAAAAGAAAAAAAGTATAGCAACTAAAGTATTGAAGCGGGCAAGAGATGATGGATAGATGATTTTTCATTTTTAGTGTTGTTTTGATTCATCTTCCTTTTCCTCTCTCTCACTTTCTTTCTTTTTTGTAGGTAGGTGACATGATTAGAAGTTAGGTAGAATAGAAAGAAAATGTTTCTTAACAAAGGATGACATGATTAAAATTTAGAATAAGAGATAGAAATAAGAGAAAAGGGGAATATTAATGTAGACACTTTTATATAATAAAATAAAAGTAATAATAAGAGAAAACATAGAATAATTGAATAATGAAAGATTGCAACTTTATATAAATATGTATTACTATTAGAAATATATAAGGTGGATTGAAAGTAATAATTATGACTAATGCTATTAGTCTTATTTGTATTAGAATATAATAAAATAGCAATAATAATAAGAGAAAACATGGAATACTTGAATAAGGATAGATTGCAACTTTATATAAATATAACAGGGTCTTATTTTCTTTTGATCCCTGAAATAAGTGCTTGACCTTATTTTCAGAGAGGTCTTATTATTTTTGAGGTGCAGGAGGTGGCGAGGGTGGTCACCTCATGACTGCTGCTGTGTTTTGGGGAGAGCTTATTTTCAGAGGATGACTTAGTTTAGTGCATGTGCTCAAAAGCCTGATTGGGCTTATTATTCAGGGAGGTCTTATTTTCAGGGTATTAGTATTATTTGTATTACAATGTATGACACTCATGTGCCACACTGTTCACACATTGATATGTTTGTAAAAAATATATTAAAAGTTTAAAAAAAAGAATAGGTAAAGATGGGCACTGCACTCAAGAAATAAAGGTAAATTAATTCTAGGGTGGAAGACTATGACTAAATATAGGGAGAAGAAGAGAGTATTTCAGTGCAATGTAGAATAGTTAAAACAAGTATTTCTCAGCAATAGCATGAAGCTTTGAAAACTGGACATTGAGAAAGAGAGAAACAATGCACTGAATCATGAATTTGGAGATGTTTACTAAGAGCATCATCTATTGCAAGAAGAACTATAAATTGATTCTGGACCCAATTTAGATCACTGTACCCTTTGGGATCAACAAGCAGCTTTGAGAATGTGACACAAGTATATTGAAAAGAAAATTTTTATACCTGGCAAGTTTAACAAAAATAGAAGAAGGGGAACATAATTATTAAAATGGATAAATAAAAAAAGTGTAGATTGTCACAGGAAATAGGCTGAGGCAGTGGACATTTGCCATTCAGCTAGGGCATACTACTACTACTATTACCACCACCACCACCACTACTAATTTAGTAGTACTACTAATTTGCCAATCTGGTGTCCTTGAACTACTTTATATTGAATTATTTTAACCTCCACCAGTATAGCCAGTGATACCCAGAATTATGGAAGTTTTACTCCAACAAGCCTAGAAGGTACCAGGTTGGGGGTGCTGTTTTGGAGTTACAACAGTAGAAGTGGAAGAGCTCATGCTATTTTTAGAATGATATGACCTACATTTTTACCATTTACATAGTTCCAGAGTGCCTTCTGTTTCAGTTCCTAGCTATAAATATGAAGGACATTCCAGTTCAGAAACATGACAATTAATTTTTAAACTGTTAAAACAATACATTAAGAGGATATAAAATGAGGAGACAGTGGTAACACAGTATGAGGTAAACTTATTCC
>JANHFT010008023.1:294331-306182 GCA_032467955.1 Pseudoxenodon macrops | reverse complement strand
GAGAGAGTAGGAGAAAGAGAGCAATGAGAGAGGGAGGGAGAAAGATAGAGATGAGAGAGGGGGAGGAAGGGAGAGAGGAAGAGAGAGATTGGCAGAGGGAGGTAGAGAGAGAAAGAGATGAGAGGGAGGGAGGGAAGGAAGGAAGGAGAGGGAGAAAGAGATGAGGGGGTGGGAGAGATGGTGAGAGGGAGGGAGATAGAAAGGGAAAAAGAGATTGGAGAGGGAGAGAAAAAGAGATGAGAGGGGGGAGGAAGGGAGAGGGAGAAAGAGAGAGATGGAAGAGGGAGAAAGAGATGGAGAGAGAGAAAAAGAGAGAGGGAAAAGAGAGATACAGGTTTCCCATAGAAAAGAAAACTTACAGAGCCACAAAACCTGGGTAGGCGTGGCTGAGGTGGGGTGTCATGTGACTTGGTGAGAGTGAGCGACATCGAGTTGGCCACGCCCACCCAGGTTTTGCAGCTCCCAGTATTTTTTTCCCTGTGGAAACGGGTCCAAAAGACTCTTTGAGTGTTTAAGGTTGCTGACCCCTAAGCCCATCCAGTACTTATTCTTCTGTGGGTTGGTGGCATGAACTGCATAATCCATTTTTCCATATAACGTCTACTGCAGGGATCTCTAACCTTCTGGCTTGGACTGGTGGAAGAGGTGGTGGGATGAGGAGGAAGAGGCTTCATGCAGGGGTGGGATTGAAAATTTTTAGCAACCGGTTTTCTGCCCAGTTGCTGGGTGGGTGTGGCCATGGGAGCGTGGCCTACTCAGCCTCTTACACCATGGCACAGGGGGAGCCTTTTCACCTTCCCCAGGCTCCAGAGGCTTTTTTTGAGCCTCCACTTCAGGCCCATTTCTGGACTTCCGGTACTTCCGGTAGGCCCATTTTTCACCCTCCCAGAGCCTCCGTGAGTGCCCTGCACTTACCTCGCATCCAAAATGGGCTGCGTGGAGACTCCTGGGAGGGGCGGGCAGAGGGCAGAGTCCTTGCAACTACCGGTTCGGTGAACCAGATGTAAAATTAACATCCGGTTCGCCCAAACCCATCTGAACTGGCAGAATTCCACCCCTGGCTTCATGCATGCACTGCTTTTACACATGCAGCTTCATGTATACGTGTGCACACATGTGCACTCGCCCACCATTTTCACACCTCAGTTCCGAACAGGCTGCAGCCCATCAGAGGGCCATGGACCAGGGGTTGTAGACCCCTGATGTACAGGGAATATTTGGACTGATTCTTTTGCTGGATGGGATGGTTCTGCAGTTATATGTACTGGATTTTTTGTAATTACATTTTTATCCTTGATCAATTCATGAAAGCCAGGAAAGTGGTGGGGAAAGAATAGAGAGGAGTTATCGTTAAAGAATTCCATTATTTTAAAGGCTTGTTTGAAACTCACTGTTTTGCTAACCTCTGCCCTATACTGTTCTTTACACAGGATCTCACTTAACGGCATGAAAGTATCACGTCCTGATGCTCGCATTGGGCGCTATCGCATGATCAAGCATGAGCGTGATCGGCACAATGAACCAAATCCCCAGCGGTAAGAATGTACCTGTGTTAACTTTCTATCTATTCCTCATAACCTTCATCATACTCTCAATTCACAGACTGCAAATCAATTTTCTGTTGCACAAGTAACCTTCCAGACATCTATTGGAAGGTTGTGAGACTAATATTTCAATGGTCTTCTCCTTATCAAAGGGAAGTGAATTATATGCTGTACACATTTTTATGTTTCTCCTTGTAGCAGAGGAGTACAGACTTATTTTGTGAGAAGAGGATATAGACCGTAGCCTTTGAAAAGAAAGCTGAAGCCACACTTTAAAAATTAAGGAAACTAAGATAAAGAAGTGGGTGGGAAAAGGGAAAGGAATTTGATTAAACAATTAAATAAATAAAACCAATATTTAACCCTCTTATATTTAATAGTTCCCCCTTCTATCAACATTGAAAAATAGAATTTGCTGAAAACTTTGGAAGGAGGTACGAAGTTATATCCTTGAGTCTTAGATTGTACTTCCCTGCTGTAACATGTCTCTGAGGGGAATTTTATTGCTGTTCAGTCTTCTCTGTCCCATTCTACTCTCATTTGCCTCTCACTCCTACATATGTACATGTATCAATGGTTAGATTAAAACTATGGTCTACTGATGCAGGAAAGGATAGAAATGTTTGAACGGACTAGCATTTACTATATAGAGCAGAGGTCCCCAGCTCTGGTCCGCAGCCCGGTACCAGTCTGTGGCCCGTTGGGAACCGGGCTGTGCAATTGGTGGGCAAATACGCAAAGCTTCATTTGAGCATCTGCGAGATTAGGTTGCACACGTAAAACCATCCCCTCCCATCACACCACCGCTGCCGTCGGTCCATGGAGAAAGGTTGTGGACCACTGATGTAGAGAATAGGTAATGTGGGATAACTAGCATGGTATATATTTGATACTGATTTACATAGGTTTCTCTTTGTTTATCCGTTAAAAGTGAGGCAGGATTGAATTCCTGTCAACCTTAATCTGTAAATATAATCAGTTTTCACTGTTCTCCTGCCAACCATTTCACTTTGAATTCCAATCAGGGTATGTAATTTGAGGAAAATTCTTGTATAATCTCTTCCTGAATGTTGTGGGCTCCATGGAGAGTTTTGAGTAGCGATTCTGTCCCCATGCATTCAGACGATATAATTTAGTTTTGGCAGCCCTGTATAGAACTTATGAGATAACAAATGCATTATGGTGGAAACTACAGACACTACTGCATGATATCATTAATTTATGTTATGTTACGTAATGCACTGATCAGAATCCCACCAAATGATGTAATGTTCTATTTAATCTTTTGTTCCATTCATTTGAGGGGTTGTTGTTGTTGTAGCCTGTGCCAAAGTTAACTGTAAAATATAGGTGAAAATTGAGGTTCTGTTTTGTTCTTGTGGCAGGTTCACCAAAATTCAGAATACCAAGGTGACCATGAAACGCGATGGCATTGGTTCACTGCAGTACCGCCTCGTGGAGATGTTTCGCCGTCCCATGTACACCAACGTAACTGTGGATATTGGCCGACCGCCGCCACGCCCTCCTCGGGGTTGACTCTGCTGCTTGGCCCTGCCCACGGTCCCATGCATGAGGAGCAACATGGATCTCAGCCCTGACTGGTTCAGAGGACTGTGCCCTGACTTGGATGACCTGTCTGCCTCCTTCATGGGAAAAGGGGAAAGGCTCAGGACACACCTTTGTCATGTCCTTGCCTTTGGCTGAAGACCAGCTCCTTAACACTACTCAGTTCTCCGCAGTGCCCTTCAGATTGGAGAATGAATGTGTGTTACATGCTTGGTCCGGTGTTTCAGTTTTGGGCAGAGCCAAGCTCCCAATTGCTGAGGAAGGCCCTGAGAGCAGAGAAGCCTTCTGTAGGGCTTTGACCTTCCCTTTGTCTCTGGCAGCGTCCATCCTCTCCCTGAACTTTTTGCAAGGCTGTGTCCCTGAAAGATTCCAAGGGTACAGCGGCTGCTCTTTGCTTCTTCTCACAGACTGAAGGACTACTGCCTTTTGAGCCTTTCTTCCAGGCACAGTCTGGTCTCACAATGACTGCCAGCTACCAAGGTGTAGAGATGGTTCACAATTGAGAGGAGCTCCATCGCCAGTAAAAGCTCTTAATGGGTCTGGCCCACTGCCCACCTCCATTCATGGCTTGGTGCTGTCCCCTGCTGGATCCTGGATGCTTTTTTCTGACTCCAGTACACAGGGGTGTTTTATACAAATCCTCATTAGAATACTTGAGTGCTTCCTGGATTAATGTATGTGTAGCCTGTCTGGCATGGTACAACAGGACTTTCTTCTTAGCTGTGATTTCTCTTCTTCCTTTCAGTGGAGCAGATTGGATGGGTAGTGAGGTTGTACCTTTTAGTAGGGTGGGTAGATGGATGGATGTTTTGACCATACCCTAAAGTGGGCTTGCTCCTCACTTTCATAAGCACGCAGAACCTATAGCCATTGTTATAGAACGGAATAACGTGAAGGTAGATTTCAGCCTGTTTTCCCTTGATCCACCACCATCCCAACATCCACTCCTCAAGCAACTCTCTAGCAGCCCTACAGTTTCTGCCAGACATCCTGCCCTTAACCACTCATTCTTTTAAAGATTTTTTGTCTTATCAAACTACCCTCAGTCACAGCCCTGATGGTATCTTGGTGGCAGTCCTACACCTCGTCCTTGGAGCTAGGAAGCTGCTGGTGTTCCTTCATTCTGGGGTTATGGTGCCTGGCAAGTAGAATCACCTGCATCTGTCCACTTTGGGGTGACAACTGGGCCAGGCTGGAAGCCAGGCACCAGCATGTCAAATAGCCCGGGTGTTGGTGACTTTTGTACATTTGAATGTTTTGATCCCTTTTCAAGCCTATGGTGAATGCAACACTGGTCACTATGATCAGACTTTTGTATTCAGTAAAGTTTCAAAACTTGGAAACTCCTTGTGTCTAGAATTCTGTAGAAGACACTGGGCTGGGACATACCAGCCCATACCATTGCCTTTGTTAATCTAGTGCTCTCCAGACATGCCAGGACTTCAATACCCAGAATTCTCAGCCTTTGACTATACTGGCTGACAATGTTGCTTGTTGAAGTTTGTGGAAAGACACCAGATTGGACATTCCTCATCCGTGGTTTCCTTTCCTTTATTCTTCTTAGGAAGGCCAAATTTAAGACATTTCCAAAATGCATTGTAGTTTCTCACACTGACTTGATTTTAGGGGGGGTAGAAACACGAGTAATTGGCCCAGGAAATTATGCGTATAGTTCTAGAGGAAAGTGAAGCTGTTTTATAAGGATCCTTTATTGTCACATAGTCAAGGAGTACATGCAGATGAAGCTATTCAGTATAACACTGTACAAAAGAGCTGTCTTTTGAGTGGAATTGACTGGAATTCTGGGAGGGGAAGATAGGAAAATCAAATCATATATAAAATATTCCAGCGATTGCTATTGGCAATGAGTTTGGGGGAGCAAGGATGGAAAAGTTGTTGCCTTGCAGCTGTTGCAGAAGGATATCACCCAGCAACCCTAGGCAGGAGTGCCATTGGCAAGGGATGATGGGAATTGTAGTGCAGCAGCAACTGAAGGGACTTTTATAGAAAGTTTAGCTAGGAACTGGACTCTGATCAGGGTTCTAGGATAGGTAATTGTAGTTTGGAGTTGGCAGGAGAATATTTGGTGGGGTTTATTTGTAACTTAGCCCTTAAAGAGATTGTGAGATGTGGTTAAGGAATCACTTAATATTTGAAGGGGTTAGGAATGGTGCCTATTTGGAATTTGGCATCCTGCCAGCTGCTCACAGTTAGCTAAGCGGTTGCCTTCCCAGTAGCCAGCATCTTGACCATCGTGACAGCGGCAGCGAATACAGGGACGGACCCAGACGCTATCTCCAGCAGGAATAATGTTCTGTTGGCTCCCATCTACATAACAATTTGGTCCTGTGGGAATAAAAGTATTTTCTCAATGTTTCACCAAGATTTACCACGAAGATAAGAGAAAACAACAGAGGCCATCAGTCTGCTCTCACTTGGCCATTGACCCTCTAAAAGGTAGCTTGCATGAGTTATCAGAAACAAAATGGGTTTTCTATGTGGGTGTGGCATAGAAAAGACAAATACAGGTAGTCCTCACTTAATGGCCACAAATGAGCCTGGAATTATGGTTGGTAGAAGTCATTAAGCAGATCACCATGTGACCTTGCTCGATTTTACAACTGTTTTTACGATGATCGCAAAATGAATCACCACAGCCATTAAGTGAACCACAGGGCCATTATGCAAAGCTCATTAAGCAAATCCATTTGCCTGTGATGGGCATTGCTTTGCCAGAAACCAGCAAAAAGCATCACAAACTGACACAAACGCCACAAAAAAAAAAAAGCAGCAAATTGCAATTATACGATCACAGGATACTGCAACCAGTTATAAATACAAGCCAGTTGTCAAGCTCCCAAAATGGGATCATCTGACCACAGTGTGTACGTGTGCAGAAGTCATACGTTTGAGGATGAGTTTGTCATAACTGAACAACTGTGGGGACTGCCTGCATTCCCAGATTTTGGACCATAATTAAGAGTATAACTTTATAGTACTTCTATTAGCCGCAGAAATCTTAACTCATTCTTTACATTTTCATTAGGTTCACCCCTCAAAAGAGGAAAGCAAACTCCATAGCCCAATGGTTACTTGGGAGTGGCACACCTTTCCCTTAATTTCTCACCTTCCTTGCAGGTGGGGCAGCAATGGCCTTTCTCATAGATGGGGTTGACACATGGTGGAGGGGCACAATCTGCTACCAGGCAGCGGGCAATTCCATCCAAGTCACAAGTACACTGCTCGCATTCGGAAGGCTGTGGCGGGCGGGTGGAGGGATAGAGAACAAAGGTTGGTCAATGGGCCAAGGCAATTTGCAATCACTCTATGTGCACAACAGCATTGGAAGAATTTTATTCCCAAGCTGTGCCCAAATCTGTGTAATACTTCGCAACATGCATATTCTTACAGACTAGCACAAAACTTTATTTTGAAGGTTATTTCTGCACTGTCACATTGTCCTACTTCAAGGTTCTAGAAGATGCCTTCTGGGCAAGCTGCCCTTTTCTTTTTCTTCATTCTCTCACTACAACGACTCTCTTAGTGTGGTGCAAACAGTTCACTATCACTGCAGTCACATAGTAAGACTTTGCAAGACATAATTAGTCCCCTTTAAAACAAAAACTTGACAGAGGTCGCCTTTTTAGAGACAAACAGAATGACTGATTTCAGTATCGATCTCGTGCTTAAGCAACTTCCTTCTTGCTTACTCACACTTCCCTTTTCAGGTCCTCCTGAAGTCTCTTCCAGAAAGAGTTTTTTCTAAAAAGCTTTTAAGAATAAGATGCTGCTATGTTGCTGCGGGATCCTCCCAGCTGAAGAAACTCATATTTATGCCCAAATCTGCCATAATACGGCAACAGTTTTTAAAAAAAAGGCAAGTGTGTTATCCAAGCAAGTGGAATAAAGACATGCCCAAAAGATTTATTTGGCAGACAGTTACTTCTCCATAAGTGATACATTTTGCAAGTAGTTCCACATTTTTCTGCAGTTTTGTAGCACTTGCAAACATTTTCATAGACTACACAATACTAAGATGACACCATCAGAGGGCACCATCCATTCAGGTTGGCTTCAGTTTTAGGAGAAATGCAAGTCTCCAATAGGATTTCTTGAGCTATTAGCCTCCAGCCATCACTTTTATATAGTAGGGGAAAAAAATAAATTTCTGTTCTGATTATGCATGTAAAGATTGTGGTATGGAATTTCAGATCAGAATGTACTAAACACATCTACAACAATGGAGGTGATGCCCTCCAGGAATCTTATGACACGATTTGCACTTAAATATTCAACAAAGATGTTACTGTTAGTTTCAGTTCATTATATCTCTAGTAGCAAAGCCTACCACTACTGTTAGGGAAGCCAAACGAACGATAATGAATAAATATAAATAAGTAACAATCAGCTTGACCCTATTCTCAATTCTCGTGTGACCTTCCTGCCAGCTATCACATTTACTTAAAAATAAAATCCTCACATTATTCTTCACTGTATTAAATTCCTTCTCCATTGGACCAGCAAATGGTTACATAAACTCGCACCTCTATTGAACTGTTGAAATAATTTTAGTTGGTCACATGGACATTATAGGCCAGTTGCCAAAAGACATGATCAGAATCATAAAACTAAAAAAAAAACATTATTTAATATAAGCTGCTTTCCCCAGCTTCTTAAAAATCCCCAAAAACTTTCCAGATCCGATTTATCAAGATGTTGCCCTATTCCAGTGCTGCAGACAAGCAAAGAATTTTTTCCTTCCTAAATAGTTTGTCTTGTTGCTTGTTATACTAAACATAATCACTTCAGCTAACCTCAATTTAAAAAAAAAGCTATTTGCCAACAACATTTCACTTTTATACAAATGCAAGGTGTTACAGTTTCATTGTTACTTTTACTAAAAACCAAACATGCAATATTGTACCCATCTCCAAAAGGTTCTGGGCAAACTTCAAAGTTTAGGCCTGTCTAAAAGGGCTGTTCGTGCCTCACAAACAATGGAAGGAAGCACTCTCTTGTTTCAGCAAGCCTGAAAAAAAGATGCCACTTTTAAAAGTGAATTAACTTTAATGAATTTAACACAGTTCTGTTGGCACAGAAGCATGAAAAAGATAGTGGTTGCTCTAATGCAGGCGTCTCCAACCTTGCCAACTGTAAGCAAAGCTGGCTGAGGAATTTTGGGAGTTGAAGTCCACAAGTCTTAAAAGTTGCCAAGGTTGGAGATGCCTGCTCTACTGAATAGGGGGAGGTGCTTACTCATGAGATCCAAAACACTTCTCTCAAATAATTTTCAAGTGCACACGATCTTACTCGTTCAGGAGTGAGAGGGGAAAATTAATGGGAAGGGAAAATAATTGTTTTTGGTGAACTAGGCTCCATCTGCTCACTGCAAAATGTCTCTTCAAGAACACGCAACAACATTGACAGCAAGGACATTATCTGCTCACTGTCCAGTCATGAGGATTGGCCCTGTCTTCATGGGAATGATTCATGTGATTCTCAGGCCCAGGGAACCCAGGAGTAGAACAGGCTTTGATCTTCCACCCGCAGCATCTTAGTCTAGATCTGTTTCTTCAGCTATGGGTAACGACCTTTGCCCCTCCCTCATTGCGCAGTTCCTCCAGGCCAGCAAGTTCTTTAGCCTGACAACTCCCCTCTTAAAATGCATTGCAAACAATTTTAGCAGCAGCTAGAAAGAAAAGGGACCAAAGTGATTTAGGTCAGGTCTGAATAGACAGCAATTGTACTACAGGCAACAAGTCCTTATTTTACTTTTATGCTGTCCAGACACTTCGATTTCAAGAAACCTTTCTAATTTCTAACCTAGCGCTTCTCACCTACCTCACTTTCTAATACACTGTAAGACAACCCTCGAAGTGGCAATTCAGTTTCCATTTCATAGCCAACTATGCTACACGAAAACCAGGTCTTGCCTCTGGACTGAACAAGTCAAAACTACACTGTCAATATCCCAACTCGGATCTTCAATAGACGGAGGTACCTCTCAACTTCTTCGTTTGTTAGTAGCTTTCACTTTTAGCCCTGGTTAAGGAGGTTCGCACACTCAGGGTGAAGTGGCCACCCCCCACCCCCACCCCTGCCTGGCCTCTCTCTCTCACACACACACACTCACACTCACACACTCTCTTTCTCTCTCACACACACACTCTCTTACTCTCTCACACACACAAACACACATTCACACACTCTCTCTCTTACTCTCTCACACACTCACACAAACACACACTCACACTCACACACTCTCTTACTTACTCTCTCTCTCACACACACACTCTCTCTCACACACACAAACACACACTCACACACTCTCTTACTCACTCTCTCTCTCTCTCTCTCTCTCACACACACACACACACACTCTTACTCTCTCTCTCTCACACACACACTCACACATACTCTTACTCACTCTCTCTCACACACACAAACACACTCACACACACACTCTCTTACTCACTCTCTCTCTCTTTCTCTCTCACACAAACACACACAGAGCATTCGCTTGCTTGCCTCACCTTGAAATGCTGCCCCAAGTCATAAACCTGCCTTCGGTGCTCACAGCCGACGCGTTCGCAGCGCGGACAGCAGTCGCCCGGATAGTGGCTGACGTGAATGCAGGCAGGCGGCAGAGAGGCGCAATCCGCGCGGGCACAAGCCGGTCCTTCGGCCGTGCATTCGCACTGGATGCAGGGCTCGCTCTCCAGGGAATACCATTCCCCTAGGAAGTACAGGCTCCCGTTGGCATCGCAAGTGCTGACTGGCCCCGCCAGCCCGGCCCGACTCACCGTAGTCAGCAGCAATGCCAGGCTCAGCAAAGGGCAGGGCATGGCGAGACTCCAGGAGGAACGGCGGAGAAGCGGGTGGAGGAAGCCGCTTTTCTCCAGGCAAAAGGATCCAGTCCGCGGCTGACAAGCAACCTGGCCGCCCCTCCGCTCCTCTTTGCCCTTTGTGCAGCCGGCCGCTCCGGAGTGAAACCCGAGCACCCCTTCCCCAAAAGCGAGGGCGGAACCTCGGAGCTGGGAGGGGCAGATGCATCCCCCCCACCCCGCTTGCTTTGCCTGCCAGGCTGGTCCCGCGCTCCACCCCGCCTTCCCAGCCCCCAAACCCTCCGAACTTCGCACCTGCCTCCCGGCTCGGATGCCCCCGCGCCGCCTGTCCTTCGATGCCCCTTTACGATTCCCGGGACTCGAACTGAGGAAGCAATGTAGCAAGTGCCCGGATCGGATACATTCCACCCTTGACCAAAAGGCTGTTTCCGAAGGTGCTTGTCTGTCTGCACGCTGGGTTCGCGGCTGTTTCAGCCTCCTGGACGCGGCTCCTTTAAGAGGCGGGGTTTCCGAGGAACGGGGTGGGAGGGTTACCATAGAGACAAGGAGTTGATGCTCCCGAGAGCTCGCGCGGGAAGGTGAAGAATTGGGGGGGGGGGAATGGAGGGAGGGATTTCCCCCCCTCCCCGTGGAGCTGCGTGCCGAGGGTGTTGGTCAGCCTGCGGGCAAAAGCGAGAGGGGCGAGGAATTAAGTTGGCAGCACGACCGAAGCTGGGCCCAGTGTAGGGGAGACTGCGGGGTTAGTTTGGCCAGGCAAATGAGCTGCTAAAATGTTGGCGCTGGGGATAATGGAGAACAGGTGGGTTTGTTAGCTGGGGGGGAGGGATTTGTGAAGTCTTCCCAAACTTTTCCCTTCGTTGCCTCAAAATATCCTTTTTTTACCCAATGTCTGTAATGTTACATTGGGTTAAAAATGTTCTCGCGGTTTAAAAGTAATGGACTCGTTTGTTGTTATTCAAAGGAAGAAAAAAAACAACACCCCACTTTAATGAAGGGTAGGTCATTTACCCAGGTTTGGAAAGCACTTGGATCACAAGGTCTTAAATAGACGTGTGATTATGAGTTTGATGTATTTCTTAGAGGGTTCAGGGACTGTGACTTGTTGTGAATGATTAATACACAGTAATGATTATTATTATGGCTGGCCACACCCTTAGATTTGAGTTGGTAATTTTATCAACCTGTTGAGTCCTTCTCAAAGATTTGGAATAGTTATATTTTAATTATTAATAATGCATAAAATGCAACATTAAATATAATATTATGTAATAATAGTAATAGTAATACTAATAGGTATTATTTAACGCTGCTTGTGAAGAAATGGAGATAAATGGCCAGGTGTCCTTGCATTGGGTGCCTCTCACCTCCTATTTAATCCATACATCTCCTTCTTTCCTCTAATGCATTAGACCTGGGAATTTCTATCGTTATCTTGGAATTGGATTCTGCCCACATGTTCCCCTTGTCCAGTTTCTCCCGGGAGCCCTTGAATCCAGTGCCCTTGCTCTGGAGGATGATAGAAGAGCAGCTACCACCCAGCGAGAGACTGGAAGTGAAGACTATTTTGGGAATTGATCTCGTGGACCACAGCTTGGAGCTTCATAATGAGGTTTGGAAGTGTGCATTTTCCTGTTGAAATAGTATGTATAGTGGGACTACAAAAACCACCTCATTTTGAATGGCTATGGATGGTGTCTACCATATGTGCTGTCACATTAGCGTCCCTTGAGTTTTTGACAAAGAGCTTAATTGAATAAAAACTTCATTGGTATTATGTATATGGAGCTGCTTTAGTGAGATGTTTTTAACATGGGAACTGTAATAGAATAGAATAGAATAGAATAGAATTCTTTATTGGCCAAGTGTGATTGGACACACAAGGAATTTGTCTTTGGT
>JANHFT010008023.1:273401-294231 GCA_032467955.1 Pseudoxenodon macrops | reverse complement strand
TGTAGTATGGTTATTTCATTTCATTTTGTGCTTCTGTTTTAGGAGGAAAAGGTCAAGATCAGATCTGACAGAACAGCCACCCTTCCTGTTCTTCTGCATCCCGCAATATAATTGGATCTCCAAAAACTATACAGGCTTTTGTTTATGGTGGTAAGCGGGATATTTCTTAAGTGAGTTTCACCCCCCCTCATTTTACGATATTTCTTGCCACGGTTGTTAAGTGAATCACTCCAGTTGTTAAGTTGGTTACACGGTTGTTAAGTGACGCTGGTTTCCCTCATTGACTTTGCTTGTCAGAAGGTCGCAAAAGAGGATCACATGATCCCCGGGACACCACAACCGTCATAAATATGAGTCAGTTGCCAACTGTCTGAATTTTGATCATGATGCTGCAATGGTTGTAAGTGTAAAAAATGGTCACAAGTTAATTTTTTTCAGTGATGTGGTAACTTTGAACAGTCACTAAATGAACTGTTGTGAGTCAAGGACTAGCTGCAAATCTAATAATCAGGAGACAAGACTTAATTGATAGAGAAGCGATTCCTAAAACTGAATGCACCACTTTCAGGAAATCAGAACTCTGCAATATTACAAGAAAACAACGAGAATGCAAAATTGGTTACCCTAAATGAAACAAAAATGGCTGCCACCCACCGTTTACTCTGACTGTAACCCGTTCTGATTAACATCCCTTCTATTTGTCAAGCTGTCTAAATATTTCACCACTCCGAAACCAAATCCAAATTCCTGGGACTAACACCATCATAAAGTGTACTGTACAAACATCGCATTTGATTGTGTTTTGATAAGCTAAGTTCCTTCTCTTAATTAGGGTCAGATGTCAAGTAACCAATCGGCATTGGTGACTCATTTTTTTTTTAAATCACGCCTGGGAACGTGACCTATGCATTTGTAAAATGGCCGGCAGTGGGAGTGAAGCCATTTTACATAAGTCCCAAGTCCCAAGAAGGCCAATGGATACGATGCTTCCGCACACACCTGCCAGCCCCCTGCCCCCATCTTGCACGTAACTATGATTTAAATCTAAGAGTGTATTTGCTGTAAATAAAGCTGACATGAAAAACTGTGTTTGGCTTTGCACTTCACTTTGTTTCTTTAATTTTATTTAGGGCAAAAAAAACAACCAAACCCTTCAAAAGGGGAGAATGGAGAAGTTGGGAGGTAGTAGACAGAGGTGGGTTCTGAATCTTCTTACTGCGGTTCGCTCAGGGTTGCGCCTCGAGCGTGTGCGCACGCGGCAATCAAAAAATATCTTCTGCGCATGCACAAAAGCAAAATCCAAAATGGCGGCGCCCACGGAGACACCCCGAAGGAACCGGCTCAGTGACATCATCACAGAGTTACTACCTACTCTTCTGAACCGGATTGAACCGACAGGAACCCACCTCTGGTAGTAGGGAAGGTAAAGGCATAAGCGCACCAGCGTGCCTACCGTCCCTGTCCTATTGTTCCTTTTCATCCGAATCCATCTCATGTATTCATAATCTTGTTTGTACTTGTATCTGTTTTCTAATATATGCTTGACGAAAATAAAGAAATAAAAAATGAAAGCAACCTGGGTGACTTTAGATTAGTCACTCCCTCTCAGCCCAAATCACCTCAAAGGGTTGTTGTGGAGAAAATAGTAGGAGAAAGGTCTGTTGGATATGTTCACCACCTTGAGTTTTCTGTAAACATAAAAGAGGTGGAATACAAATTATTAAAAAAAACAGTGAGGAGACTAGACATTTCATTTGTCATTTAGTGTACGCTACATGGAACAAAGATCTCTTCAATCAGAGCCATCTGGATGCTATTTAGCAATGTGAACTGATTTAACATTGATATGTTTGGCTAAAATATCTATAATGTTTTGCCAGTATTATATTTTATACTTGTGGTTCCCTACACTTCATTTCAGCAGTCTGTGCAAAGTTACTGTAGAACAGGGGTGTCAAATTCGATTTAATTGAGGGCCACATCAGGGTTGTGTTTGACCTCGGTGGGCTGGGGTGGGTGTGGCCAGCATAACATCACTCATGTCGGCGCCTGTGGTGGCCTGAGTGCTCTGCCAGGAAAACAGGTTCCTCGGCCCCATTTTCGGCTGCAATGGCCTCCTGCAGCTCTTTGACAGCAAAAATGGAGCTTGGGGGAGGCATGTGTGGCCCCCCCCACAAGCTCCGTTTTCACGGCAGATGGCTGCAGTCTGGGACAGCCATGCATGGCCCTCCCAAGCTCCATTTTTGCTGGCAGAGCCACTGCGGGCCGGTTCTTTGTTGTTTCCAGGTCAGCCCTGCGAGCCAGATCTAAGCACCCCATGGGCCAGATTTGGCACACGCACCTTGAGTTTGACACTCCTGCTGTTGACTGTTGAGTTCTGGAGAAAACATCTCTCTTTTCACTGAAATACAAACATATAGTCATTTTGGGAAAAGTTCACCGTTATAATCTGAGAAATGCAGAGCATACCTAAATAGGAGGATCATGACTTCAATTAGTTCTCCCTCCAGTGAACAAATTTTGGTCTCAAGCAATAGCATGCATATATTCATTATTTTATTGTTCAAGTGTTGCTGTTTGCTGTTGTTGTTTGTTTTTGCTTTTTTGGCCAGTTCAATCTGGATGTCCCAGCTACTTTCAAAGTCTAGTTTAGATCCTGTAAGGGAAATTTATCTGCTCTGAGGAAGCCAAATTGTAAGAGTGAATTGATATCTCATCTGCAAGTTTCCCTATTGACTCATCTCAGCTGGCTTCTAACACTTGGCTAGAGTCCCTAATCCGTGCTATTTCAAGTCCTTTGTTCTACTCCAGTCATTCACACCCTTTATTCAGCCTGGGGCAAAGACCAATAAACATTCCAAAATCCTTTCTCATGCTAATGGATTTACTTCTCACTGCATGGATTAGTTAAAATCTACTATGCATGGAAAAATAAAGAAAGTGGAATAAATAACATGGGGTGGATGGGCAGAATCAAGATATTACTGGAATGTTTCTGGAAGTGCTGTGGATTGTCCCCAGAGACTAGTTTATCCAGATAGCCATCAGAAGTCAGGCCTGATTCAAAGGCACCTAATTCCCTGCCTACCAAGATCAACTGATATGCTTTTCCATCTATATCTTCCTGGAGTCCATGACTCCAGAACATCAGAATTTCTATTGTAATAATAATTCACCATCCCTTTTGAGGCTTCTTACCTACCTTCCTATTTCCTTTTAATTTCAAGCTGTCATGTGGTACAAAGAATACCTGTCAGAGTTTGTTGCAAAAATAAAGTCAAGAAAGCACACACAGATAACTGATTCAGCAGGATTCATTAACTTCTCTTTATATACATAATAAAACACATACAATACCAAGAGTGATTCTTCCAACGTGGTAGTAGTTACAGGCAAAACACAGGCAGAGGAGAGATCAGTTGAGATGAGTTTCAGTTTCAGTTTCAATTCAGCAAACAGACAAGACCAGACTTGTTTGCTAAGCTACACCCAGGCTTCCCTGCTGCCTCCAGCAAATACTGTTTCCAAACAGTCCCAATTGGCTGACCCAGTTGCTATGCAGGTCATTGGATGACTTTGTTACCATGTCTTCCCGGTCATGAATATTCTGACAATACTTAATTTCACTGCTCTGCTCTTGTCCCCAGTCAGGACAGCTGAAAAGTTGTTCAGTAAAGTAATTGCATTTTTTGTTGATATGTAGGGCCAGGAAGGGAGTGCTGGAATTTGTCCTCCAATAATGTTCTTTGTAGGCTTGGGATACTTTGTCTGCAGCCTTCAATACATTCCCTTCCTTCCTCACAGGGGAAAGCAATAGTTGTGAAGGGATATGAATTCAGCTTTGCAGCTTTTAGGGAATATCAATGGTACAAAGAGGATAGCAGCACAGTCTTCTCTTGCATTGGGTGATAATACAGATGGTCCTCGACTTATGACCACAAGTGAGCCCAAACTGTTTGTTGCTAAGTGAGACAATTAAGTGAATTTGCCCCATTTTATGGCCTTACTTGCCACAGTTGTTAAGTGAATCACTGCAGCTGTTACGTTAGTTACACAGTTGTTAACTATGTTAATGGCTTGCCCAATGACTTTGCTTGTCAGAAGGTATCCTGTGCTAGTCTGAGTGTGGAGAATAGGTATTTTAATGTCAGAATGGAGGAGTGTTGTTATTATTTTAAAATAAATGTTATGTAATTTTGTGTTTATTACATTTCTTAGTGCTTAATAAGCATCGTGTTATCTGGGTATTTAAATTGCTTAAAAATACAAATTCCATTCTGACTCTCCACTCCTTTTTTTTCAACATTGAAAGAATAAGTTCCATGTTTGATAATATTCCGTGTCTTCTTTCTGTTTGATTTTCAATGCAAGTCTATCCATTTCTGCACAATCTAATATGTTCCTAATTATCTATTTGTCTTGCAGTATTTCTTCATTTTCCCAATATTTGGGGGAGTATTATTATTGATAATCATCTTGCAGAATAACTTTGCCCATCTTTTGTTAAAGGGTTGTTGTGGCATAATAGCTCCCTCCTTGATTTTAAAATGCTTTTCAGAGCAGCTCCTCTCAACTTTCTGTCCTCCAGATGAGTTGGTACTACAGTTGCAGACTGGGTATTTCGAGAGTTACCCTTCCAACACACGTAGGACTATGGAGGTTAGAGAGAGTTGTTCCATAACTTCACAGCCTATGCCCAGTCCCTAGTCCAGTGATGGGGAACTTTGTCAGCACTGAATGCCCAAACCAGAATGCATGTCCATGTGCACGTGTGCATGCGCTGGAGCGCTGGAAACACAAAGACCAGTTGGCTGGTGCACATGCCTCCTTTTTTGGCCGTTTTCAGGCTGTTCTTCAGGCCATTTTTCGCCTGAAAATGCCCCCAAAATCGTCTGAAAGTGGCTCAAAAAACAGCCTGTTTTGGGGCTATTTTCAGGATGTTTTCCAGCGCTCCACAAAGACCAACTGGCCAGTGCACATGTGCGCGCCGGAGACCAGAAGACCAGCTGGCGACAGCACGCGTGTCCACAGAGAGGGCTCTGAGTGCCACCTCTGGCATGCGTGCCATAAGTTCACCATCACAGCCCTAGACAAATTAAAATGTCACTAAGATATATGAGCCATGATAGTGCACTGGTTAAAATTCAGTATTGCAAGCTAACTCTGCCTACTGCCAAGAGTTTGATCGTGACCGGCTCAAGGTTGACTCAGCCTTCCAGCCTTCCGAGGTCGATAAAATGAGGACCCAGATTCTTGGGGGAAATATGCTGACTCTGTAAACCGCTTGGAGAGGGTTGTAAAGCACTGTGAAGTGGTATATAGGTCTAAGTGCTATTGCTATCGCTATAATGGGAATCCAGACAAGGCAAGGAAACAGCAGGCTGCTTCAGCAATCCAATCTTGAGTTTTATAACATGGATGGATTTAATGGAGAGTGTTGTTAATCATAATATAGTGTTCTGTGCATTATTATCATTCATTAAATGTGCTAAGTCTTGTAGTTGCATCTGCTTTTCTCTCACTTTTGCCTTTAGTTTCTGCTTTTTAAAACTTTTTTCTTTTAAATTAAATTCCTCTTTTCATATGCTGCTGCTGTCTTAAGGGATATTTTTTTGCTTCGCATATGTTTTCAATCCATAGATCTCTGTTGTATGAGCAGGATGTTTTTCTTTTTTGAGTTTCAGAAGATTCAAAGAAAATGAATGGTTTCTGTGTCTGTGTTTTGAAATTGATACATGTAAAGGAAGTAGAGTATGGGGGCATATGAGAGAGCCTTTGGAAAAGAAGGGTGAAAAGATACAAGAAATAGCCAAGTGAGATGATGAATAGCATAAATGACATGAGGAAGCAATGTTTATAGAAGGTAGTTCACACAAAGAGAAATAAAAGGGACAGACAAGCAAGATAAAATATCTATTTCAGTCTTCCCCTTCGTGATATCTGCTAAGATAGGCGACAGTTATTATTTTGAGACAAATGACAACTACCATGAGCTGTGGCCAAACGTGGCTGGATGTACAAGTTTAGAGAAGAGTGGTACAAAGTGATACGACGCTAAGGACACTTGCTTGAAAATTTTGAGTCAGTTTTATTTGGTAATTAAGACATTGAGCTGTTCCTAGGATTTAAATCCATCATCAGCCACAAAAGTTCCTAGGTGACTTTGAACCAATCACTGCATTTTAGTCCACCCAACCTCACTGGATTGTTGTGGAGAAATGTAGGAGGAGAGAGCATTGCTTTGAGGTTATGACGGAAAATCACATAAATGATTGATTTTGATGTTTTGGAAATGCATCAGATATTTACAGAACCTCCACAACCATTTTTACCAAGCTTGCAGCCTACCTAACATGCAGCTTTGCACCGTTGTATTGAAGATTATTCAAGACTGAATCTGAACCCTAACCCAGATTCGATCTTGCAACATTATCCTGGGACCCATATATTTGCCTTCATTTGGGAAGATTATCCAGGCTACATTATGACTTAGTCTTTCAAACCAAAGGGAGAGTTTCTGCATGATGTTATTATCTTGCTTAATTTAGCTGATGAATCTTTGAACAAAGAAGCATCTTTGTTCAAAGGAATGCTGCAGCTGTAGTCTTCAGGTGTGCAACTATTTCTCATTATTTGGGCACGTGATGGAAAGGGATGGAAAGATTAACAAGTGACCTTCTTGGGATTTGTATCGTGCAACTCTAAATGTTTTGGGATCTGTCCGATGCACACAGTCAAAGCCTCCTCCCTCTTCACAGGTAAAGACTCTCTTGGAATTCTACCAAGAATTGCAATTGGACCATTTTGAGGAAAGACCTGATAACTGCATCTTGCTGGCTGCTCCTCCCCACCTGAAAGAACTAGTAAGAGAGGAGATTCGTCTACTCCTGATTGGCTTGCAGCAAAAGGCTTTGCAGGAGGGCAGGTACTGGTGAAAATGACATGCTTCACGGTGAAAATCTAACCTGTTCACAAGTTCTAAAATATTGCAAGCAGAACCATCAATTAAGGTCTAATTGTAGAAAGAGAAAGAAGCTGTAATTTTCTAACTCAAGAGCCTGTGGACCAGGCTGTATAAAACTTCCAAATTCCTTGTGATTCAAATTCCCCAGAAATTATACTGTCAAACTTTATGGGCAAGAAAGGTGTTAATGTTTCCCACTTCTTTTGTAGTGACGATAGGGAAAATTAGAGAAACTTTCCCCCTAATTCTACTAGGCATTTCCTGATGCATAGAACTTACACCTCACTTCTATCTCCACCCCGCCCCATGCATGCAGACAACTCCAACTTTCAGCTCTTTTGTTTCTCTAGTGTGTGTAGTCCACGATCCATATACTGAGGCCAGGATTACGTCCCCTCTCTCTCCAAATTCAAAAGAGGGTTTCATCTGAATGAGAACCAGGATCAACCTCAGCAAAGGGACTCTTGGCCAGATATTTGCCTCCTACTTTGTTGCTGTATAAATAACAGAAAAGGCACCGAGGACAATTAGAATGGGCTGGACAGCAAGGAAAATATTTTTCTTCCCAATATTTCAGTTACACATTTGTGTAAACATTTATTACCCCTTCAGGGTTTTCTTCACTATTTAGCCCTTGCTGTCTCTCGGGCCCAGCCTTGTGTAGTTTGGTTAGAAGAGTTCCTCTCACATTATCTTTATTCTAACCACTGCGCCATGATGGTGCAGTGGTTAGAAGGTAGTATTACAGGCTGACTCTGCCCCCTGCCAGGAATTCGATCTTGACCAGCTCAGCCTTCCATCCTTCTGAGGTAGGTAAAATGAGGACTAGATTGTTGGGGGCAAATGCTGATTCTGTAAACCACTTAAGAGAGGGCTGTAAAGCACCGTGAAGAGGTATATAAGTCTAAGTGCTATTGCTATTCACATGATTAAGTGGGTTTAAGCCATGGTTCTTTTCGTACTGTGGATAGAGGGAAAGAAGGGCCTTTTGGTCAAAGTTGCTTTTTCTTTTAGTCTAAGGCTGTTCACCTAGATGATTTTCATTTCATATTCCAACAGATTTATGGCTGCAGTCCTTGAATGTAAGAGATGGGTGGCCTACTCATGACTCTACCCCATTTCCCTGAAAATAAGACCTCCCCGGATAATAAGCCCAATCAGGCTTTTGAGTGCATACGCTAAAATAAGCTGTCCCCCGAAAATAAGTCCTCCCCAAACACCACAGCAGTCATGAGGTGACCATGCTCGCTGCATCCTCCACCTCAAAAATAATAAGACCTCCCCAAAAATAAGGCCAAGCACTTATTTCGGGGGTCAAAAGAAAATAAGACCCTGTTTTATTTTCGGGGAAACACGGGTATTAGAAGATTCAGGCTAGGACCTTGTCTCATGCCTGCTTCTTATTTCAGGGACTATGACGGTGCCATTGCTAAATACAACACACATGTGATCAACTTTGCTTTCAAGACAAATGCTGGAAGTAATCGGCCATCATCCGGGACCAACAATCTCATCAAGTAAGACCCAAAAGTAAACTTTATTCAGCTGTCTTGTATATTACAGATCTATCGTAATATGTTAATTTTTATATACATCTGGTTTCCCCCTTTTTTATATTCTTTGGGGGGGATAGATATACTATTTTGTACATTGTTTTTTTTCTCATTTTCTTCCTAGTTATGCTTATATGATATGGGAGAGGAAAGAAGGAGGGAGACACAGATAAATAAGTGTTCCATTAGACTTATTTTTGATAAATATAATTAAGATTTAATTAATAGTACCTAAGTATGTAACAACATATAAGGGATGTTTGCCTAGGTCCAATATTTTGACCTGCTGGTAACTGTAGTTTTTCGGAGTTTGGATATTTGTGCAAAAACTGGTCATGAATGGCCTTCTTGTTCATCTACTGCTGGAACTGAAATGCATGCTGTGTTAGGCGGGTCAACCACTGCTCTGTAATCTCCATGGAGGAGAGGGAGTTCAGGACATTTACAGAGATGCAATGAGGGTTACTAACAACTCCATCCAGATTCTGCTTCCTATTCCTGATCTGAGTTGCTTCGTGCCAGAATGCCTAATTGTGGACTTGGAATCTTGCTCTGGTTGAAGGAAAAGATGGTCTTTCTTAAATTGTATGTCATTTGTATTAATCCCATTTCTGTTTCTTTAGGTCATTTTCCTGTAGCAGCATAAGTGATTTGGAACCATATTCTGATAAACTGAATGTAGCTCAGATTGGCGAGATAACCTCTAGACTTAGGCAAGTTTGCATACCTTTCTGCTTTATATTTTTCTTCTAGGAACAGTTATTATAAGCAAGGTGTGTAAGAGGACTTGTAAAGAATATAGAATAACCTGCATATCATACTCATGAAAACAGGGAGATCTGCAAGCATCTCATTCTGATTTCCTCTGCCTGCACATGTATGTTGTATGTTTCCTTCTGTGTGAATGTAGTGAATGGATCAGTTGTTGCAGAAGAGTTTTTGAGCACCAATTCAATAAGAACTTTTAAACTGGGAAATCTTAGTGGAACAGCTCTACTACACTTGCTCCTCATGGCATCGTGTTACCTTCTGCCTTGAAATCCTGGCCTGAATGTATACGAACTTCCATTTCTTTCCCTCTTTGGAAGAGGCACAATGTGCAACCTGTCCCATTGCATTATGGGATGCAAAAATGTGATTCTCAGGAAAAAGAATCATGAAGCTGACACCTCACTAAACAGTATATACTACTACGAGTTCTGGGAAGTGGATATAGGAATGAAAGGGGTCCTTAGTTGCAAGGAATCCAGCAAGAAATAGTTCAGGAGTTTGGGAAATTTTGAACCAGAATGCTAACAGAGGAACAGACCCTATTAAGGTTAGGAGTGCTTGTGAATTTTCTTATTGAGAGCTTTAGTTAGGCACCTCCCTTAGCTGGATTTCACGTCATCCCCAATACATTGAGTTCCTAGTGTAAAAAAGTAGCTGATGTCCGGTCTTCTAATTCAGTTTTGAATGGCTAGCTTCTATAATGGGAAAGAAACAAAAATTGGAGGAGCCCGTGGAAGTTTCACACTCAATATCTGTAGTTGCCGATTGCTTACTTTTTCCCAAATCTCATTCTGTCAATCTTTATTGACACTTTTATCTAGGACTTTGCTAGAGGATGAATGCCATGCTCTGGAAAGATTCATTACACATTTACAGGTAAGGACTCTATCTCAGCTTTCCCAGAGCTTCTAGACTCTTGCACTTCTAAAAGTTCAAATCAGGTTTTGATCATGGGTCTAGGAGGCTGCTTTGTACACCAACATAGTTAAACTTCACTCTCAATTTGCTCTTCATTTAAAATATCCAAAGTGGTCCAGTGATCACCTCTGATTTGGGAGCTTATCCTATGAAGCAGGGGTGGGTTCTACTTACCTTCCCTACCGGTTTGGAGTTGTGCCAGAAATGCACATGCGCGCATGCACCCTCATCATTTCCAGGTGAAAACCCTTTGCACATGCACAGAGGGTTATTTTTCCAGCCAATATGGGGCCGGAGCACTGATTTTGAGCCGGAGGACCAGTTTGGGGGCATGTCCAACCAGCTGTCACTGCCGGTTCGGTGAGCGTGGAGAAATTCCCACTACCGGACTGAACCAGCAGGAACCCACCTCTGCTATGAAGTACTCACAATCTTACAGCTACAGCACTTAGATTTTTTCAAGGAGGGAGTATTATGTAATGAAGATATGTTTGACTTTTATCTCAGCTTCATAACTAATTAATTAGCTGCCATTCCTCTCATCTTTTCTGATCTGAAGGTGGTGATGGATGAGGGCTGAGAGATGCAGAGTAGAGAGGCCAATGGCATTTTTGGTGTGCAAATGCCATTGCTTTGGATGCAAAGTTGCTACAACACTACCCCCTACCGTTTTGTCTCTGCTCTTCTGAACCAACTTTGTTGTGTGCTCTTTGCACAGGTATTCTGGGTAATGTTGCTGCAATGACACAGGCTAACACAGCCTCTTTTCCAGGGAAAAGGAAACTTAACCTTTGTGTGAAGGGACTGGGTGTTTATTGCTCATCTAAAATAGCTTTCTATAGTGATAGGAGCATGTAAGAAGGGGGGGTTTATGTCAATGCATAAACTCTTTTGGGAAAGACAGGTATTCCTCTGGGGACTTACAAAGGAGCAGGAGTTTGGACATTTTAACCTCTTTTCAAAGTTTTTCTTTTGATTTACAGAACCAACTAGAGGAAGTGCATCAGCATGCTAAGGAGCAGCAAGACAAAATGCATGAACCCACCATGGCTGGTATGCAAAACTCTCATCTCATGCCTTTATTTAGAATTAAGACTGGGGATTGGAAAAGAGGGTTTTTTCTAGTATAGACAGCATAAATAATTTGGCATAGATCATTTCTAACTACTGGTCCCCTAACTATGTTGTTCCTGGGCTTGTTGCTTCTCCATCTTGAAGTAATCCTCTGTCCACAGAACTACAGGAAGAGAAGCGTGTCATGGAGTGGGATTTGCAATTGAGCCTGCCCAAGTCATGTCCTAGGCCGCCTTCCCCGATGTCAAACCAGTTTGGGAATAGCACCCATTTGTCTCAGCTCAGGTAGTATGAAAATGCTTGCAAGCTACAATATTAAGAAGAGGTGGAAAGCCTTACAGGAGAAAGTGAGAAACTTAATTCAGCCTTGATTTATTATTTACTCTATCTCCAGAATTTTGAAGTAACATTTTTGGGATTTGTTCAATCCACTTTAGTGGAGTTTGGAGATCCATAAACTCTTCTGCAATGACTCGAATTTCTGCAATTTTGTTAACTTTTGATGGAAAGATGCTTAAATAAAACCTTTTGTATCACACAACTCCTTCTCTTTATTTCACAGCCATCCAAGAGGCTTAGTGAAAGGGACAGGATTTGGACAGATCAATCCTGCTTCTAATGAGATTCCTTCACCAGATCCCAGGGATCAGATTTCTCTACTCTGCTATCAGCCACCATCCCGATGGAGCCGTTCGACAAGAACCCTTTTGGGATGGATGCGCCAAAAGAGCGAGGATTCCAACCAGGCAAGGAAGGACAGCGACACTAAGCTGCCTACAACATTGGGACCTCCGACTGCTTCGGTATATAGAGCAGCATCCGCATCCGCCTGGGAACCTGCTTTTCCTCCCATGCCTCCTACAGAACCTTGTCCTCCGTCTCGCTTTTCTCCCCGTATCAGATTGTTGCAGTGTAAAGGACCAAGCTAAGAAAAATAGGACTTCCTCTTGACGTCTCACCGCTTGCTCTGTGGCAACAGTGCCCATTGAAACTGTATGCGGCTGTCTCCTATGCTCGAAAGGGGCTCAAAGTTGGCTACTGCTGTCTTTCATGGATTCCAAAGGAAGTACGGTAACAAGGCCATGCTAAATATCTCTTCTTCTGTACAGATAAAGTGTCCTGGGAGTACAGCAGTGGAATTCTTTCTACTCCTCCTCCTCCTCCTCCTCTCCATTAGTCAGTACAATAATTCCATTATAACATTAAAGAAAAGGTGCAGCTCCTCAAATCGCCCTTCTGATCCCACAAAAAAGAATTGTACATCCTGAGTTCAGGAATATAAATTTCATTAAAATCTATGAGACTTTAACAATCTACAACTGGGAGAGTCACAGTATGGGAGACTCGAACAATTATTGCTATGAACAATGAGAGGTGGCAGTTGCCATTCTCTACAGGAGAGGGAGGGACAGACATGGAACCATGCATTAAATAGTGCATTTTTCAGTACAGAGGAGGGAAAGGATCGGATGCTGGCGGCTTAAGGTAAAAATTGCCATCATGACACGAAGCCATCTGTCCTCCCTATCATCTGTGCATGATGCAGACATTTGGCACTTAAAACACTGGCCATTTTGCCCATGTCACTGGCTGGGGCAGTTACCCTGTGGGTAGGGACCAGATATGCCCTTGCTGTTGGCCTTGTAGCAATTCTGCATTCCTGGGAGCTGAGGGATGCCCCTTGCAAGAAGTTTGGCATTGGTATCCCTACAAAAAGTTTGGCATTGGTGTCCTGGTTTCATTGCTGCCACAGGATAAAGGGCAAGGGAGTGGCTGTCAGGACCTCCTCCAAGGCCTTGCTCAGGATAAAGTGCAGGCAGCAATGCTGAAGTGAAAATATGGGGCAATGAGGCAGGAAGACACAACCATTTAGTTACCCCTCCCCATTTCAGCCAGTGGGAGACCTGGCTTGTCTTATGAAGAGATCGTCCTGCCATGAGATAGTGGTGCTTCTGGCCAACTTCTTCATGGCTGCATAGGAATAGAGGCTTCCATCCCCATTGGGAAGTGGCGATCCAGGGCTAACCAGGAATAGCTTTCGTGGAACATCATGCTTTCTGACCTTTGTGCTTCCCTCAAGTTGCAAGGGCTGGTCTTGGCACATCATCTACTCTTAGCACCATGGTTGGCTCTGCTCCTTTCCCTAGAGACTGGGGCAGGGCTAGGTCCCAAGGGTCCCTTGCAAGTAGAGGGACCCTATTCAAATTCATTTGCTCCTCTGTAGGGGAAGAGAATAAACAATGGCTTCAGAGGCTCCGTTCCTCAGAACTCAAGTACAAGCGTCTGCATAATTCAGTTCAATACTTTGCAGTGTGGCAGCAGCTTACAGGAGTTTCCCACAGGTTTGGGACTTTCCTAGATTTGAATCAGCCACATAGTGTCTTTATTAACTATGTGAATGTGTGTGTGTGTGTGTGTGTGTGTGTGTACACATGAGAAAAGAATTCTGGACAGTTGGATAAATAAGGCTAGATCCTCCCTACCAATCATGAGAGATTTCTGGAATTTTCTTAAGCTCTTGGAACTATCATAGGAACTTTATATCTACAATCCTGAAAAGGCTACCCCACTTTTCATAAAATACTAGTCAAGTGGGAAAGCTGGGAAGGTATCGATACTGATGGGTAGTGTGCAGTTTTCCATGCATGTGTGAAAGAGTGCTCATAAAGGCAGTAGTCTAGCTGAAGGTTGTCTAGCTCTAGACTGAACTTTGTCTAGAATATCAGCTCAAATTTGAAACCACTACTGACCCCCCCAGCACTCCCATTAGTTTCCTTGTGGGGCCAGCCAAATAGCCCTGATCCAGGGCAGTGAGGACCATATCGTCCCCAATAGATTCTAGATTCGCTGGACCCAGGAGTAGCTGCCAGAAACCATCCTGAAGGGATTTCTAAGACATCAACCAACCTTCCTACTGGTACCTCTCAAGGAACCTCCACCTAGTTAGTCAGTGCACACATCTCTGTCTCTGATCCTGGTCCTGGCTGTGAATTGGGGCCATCTGAGCACTACTTGTAAACATTAAGGGTTACAAGATGGCACAGGGACACTAATGAGGTGGGTGGGATGGGAACTCATAGCCCCCTCCCCCAGAGTCCAGCACAGCCTGGGAGCCAGGGGTCCCCCACCCAGTGGGGGTACTTTAGTATATCTGAGCAGAGTAGGGTTTAGAGAACCAGGACAGGTGGGAATGGATTGGTGCAAGGAGTGCTCCCTGCCCTGCCTCCCAGGCTAAGGTTCACATCATTGAGTCTTGGCTGTGGGTCGAGCCATTGCTTCCGATGGTGATGGCAGCCATCATGCCAGCCTCATCACTCTTGGGTTTCTCAGGGCTCAGCAGCTGCACCTCCAGCTGGGATTCCGTTGAGCTGAATGCTGTTGCATAGCGGCCGGTCTTGTGCTCAACAAGCGCTGGGCCCCACTCCCGGCTTGGCCGAGTAGCATTTTTCAAACGCTGTGGAGATACAAAGGAGTTGGTGGTTTCAAGACCTGGTTTGCAGTGGGATCTGAGGCAAGTACACCCATAATGTCCAGAAAGTAGCAGCATCTCTGCCCAGATGCCTGAAAGACCCAGTCCTACCTCTAGTAGTGAGTCTCCTTCTGAGCGCAAAATGTAGTAGCCTGCATAGATGGGGATGCAGATGACCGATGACAGCGCCATACAGAAACCAATGGCGACGGCCCAGCTCGGGTACACATATGTGTTGTATGTGATTGGTTCATACTGGATCACTGTGAATATGAGGATAAACTGGAAGGAGAGGAGGAAAAGACTGAGTGAAACCAAAATATATACTGCCTGACATCATTCCTAGTCTTGCATTCTGGGGGCCTTCAAACGCCCTCTTAATTTCTCAGACATGGATGTTTTTATCCTGGGTAGTAGAAAACCTCTGGCCTTCTCTCCCCCCTCCCCCATTTGCTTATCACTGTGTTTTTGTCACAGTGACAAAAGCAGCTTAGTTTTTATTCCATCCTGATTATGTTGTTAGTCTCCCAGTCCCCCTTTCCCTCACTTCCAATCCTTTCTCCTATGTTCTTTTGTGTCCACCCCCTCCTCCGCTTCTTTGTACTCACAAAGATGATAACCGGAGAGATGAACCTCCAACAGATCTGGAAAAACATGGGTGGTGGAAAACCAAGCATCATCTCAATGTCCTTGAAATAGCTTCGGTACCCTGGATGAGAAGATGGTCAGTCGATTAGACTGGAGGTATTATAATTAGACCCTAGGAATATTGCAAGAGTCCACAGGGTATATTTCTTCATTGTGTTTCTCTCCCTGTTCCTCAGTATGGCTCCTTTGCTCTGCTCCCTACCTCTATGTCTCAACTCCCGAGAGGGAAAGCACAGCACAAAAGAAGTATCTGCAATGAAGAGACTTGAAGCAAGTTCTCATTGCCTATTGGCAGAGTGCCTGAAAGGGTTAATGTCCAGACCAGGGAACGCTAGGCAAAATATCCTTTGGGGCGTCCCCTCTTAGGACAATGGGCTCCCTCAGTATAACGTAGTAAGTGTGATAGCAACAGCAATGATTGGAAGGTGGTTAGGAGGCATCACAATGACCTGACTCCCTAGAACACTAGCCTCATGCCCTTGAAACTTGCCCAAGGATGCCAGATTTCTGTACTAAACATGCTGCTGTAATCGGTTTCTTTTAACTATGAACTCTTTTTAGTTGGGGAGCAAGTAATCAGATCTGCACCTGGGATCCTCAGTCTTCTGAGCTGCAGAATGAATGTGTCCAATGAAACCAAATACTGGCAACAGCCAAGTAAGCTTTACTGTCCTTTGAATTGTTGTGATTGGATATTGGTCTGGTTTGCTTTTGAGTTATGGACTCTTCATAAGAAAGAATTGATCAAAAATTCCTGATTGCAGCTTTTCCCTATCTGTTTCTTACTCCAAGCTCAGGAAACTGTAGTCAGGGAAAAAGCACCATTTTCTACTTTTGAATCTATACAATATAGTTAATTTTTCAGTATTCCTGGCTAACAGGCCCAGAGGGGAATTCTGGCTGTATTGATCAAGTGCTAACTGTTGGAACAGCAGTATTCCAGACATTCTTATATTTTTGAATTGTTCAGTAAATCCATGCAACTGGCAGAAGGTACTCACCATAGACATACATAATGGCAACACACATGATGCATGAAATAACCACAAGTGAGAAACTTGCTGCATAATTGTCCATCAATGATAACCAATAAATACCAGCCTAGAGGAGAAACAAAAAGAAAGAAAACAGTCAAGTATGGGATTAAGCAAGCCTTGCCCCTTTCAGCCTTAGGATGAGAAGAGGCTATTCCCGCCTTGCCCTTTGACTCTCCCTCATACCTGTGTGGTGAGTGGGATACCTAGCAGAAAGCCCACCACAGCCACACCTAGAGTCACAAAAGTCTTCCGACGCATTATCCATTCATTTCCCACTTCATCCACAATGGCTGTGACAAGAGTTTCCAGGAGACAGAACTGAGGAAAACAATGAAGAAGAAAAAGTAAAAATTACACACACATGCCATGGAGGTTTTGCTCTCTCTGTCTTCCTTCATTTAGCAACAGTAAAACCACTTGCTCTCTCTCCAACTACAGGTAGTCTTCAACCTACAACCATTTGTTTAGTAACCATTCGAACGTACAACGGTATTGAGAAAAGTGACTTATCATCATTTTTCACATAACCGTTGCAGCATCCCCATGGGTTACATGATCAAAATTTGGACGCTTGGGCAACTGGTTTTATATTTGTGACGGTTGCAGTGTCCCAGAGTCAACCTTCTCACAAGCAAAGTCAACGAGGAAGCCAGATTCACTTAACAACTGTGGCAAGAAAAGTTGTAAAATGAGGCAAAAGTCATTTAACAACGGTCTCACTTAGCAACAGAAATTCCGGGGTAAAATTGTGGCTGTAAGTGAAGGACTACCTGTACATCAGTTTTGATTCATTTAAAGGTTGGAGATCAGCAGTGCTTCTTAAGTGAATCAGCACTTGGGGCAAATATACTTTATTTGGGAGGAGAATCTAGCACCAATAGTTCTGTGCCTTAGCCTGCCACCTACCCCAGGTGGGTGTAGCCCAGATGGGTATAAATACAATTCTCATCATTCTAAGTCAGCATGAGAATTGATTATACAACTTAAATATAATGGGAACTTCAGCTTGATTCCATCTAGAAAGCACCAGGATGCAGAAGGCTTCCCTATTGGTACAGCTTCATTATGACTCAGTTTGCCATAAAGGAATTTGGAATGATAGTCATTCTCCATTTCCCATGATTTCCAAGCTCATTAAATCTTCATCTTTCTTTCAAACTAGATGAATCAAGTTTGGGGCATGTGTTTATGTGCATATGCATACAGGTGATTTGCATTTTAACAAATACACATTCACACATACAATAGATGCACGCTATTTTCCATTTATGTTTATTGGCCAGTTTAGCTTTCTTATGGAGTTGTAGCTTTTAGACATGTTGGGCCCTAGAATTCCCCCAAAGCATAAACTGCAAATAGCCGTGTTTACCTGTGTACCTAGCCCCAGCAGGATGAGCATGAAGAAGAAGAGAACAGACCAAAAAGGGGAAACGGGGAGGAGTGTTAATGCCTCAGGATAGGCCACAAATGCCAAGCCAGGGCCTTGGTCGGCCACCTTGGAGACATCCACTCCCAGGTGATGAGCCATGAAGCCGAGGATAGAGAAGATGACAAAACCTGCGTAGACACTGGTAGCACAGTTGGTGATGCTGATGATGATGCTGTCTCTGTGGGTACACCAAGTTGGGAGATCTCATGAAAACTGCAGCTGAAGGGCAGCATCCTGAAGCAACCCAAAAGATCTGCATCTAAAGAATGTGGGCTCCCACGTGTGATGTGCAAGTGGGTTTAAGTACTAGATTAGGGGAGGGGGTTGTTTTTATTGCTACATTTTATTTACATTTAACTATGTTTAGTTAATTTGAGAAGACCGTATATTTTAATTCTTGCAGCCATCCTGAGCACCATTTGTTGGTAAAAGGGTGGGATCTAAACCCATCTGATAAAATATAACTCTTTCTTTCTAAAGGTAATCTTATGAAAGCCACCTGCAATTCTGAAATCCTTAGATGAAGGAAGGCAAAATTATTTAATTACAAAGAACAAAGAAAACACAAGTCCTGTTTCAATTTGCCAAATTAATACAAAGCATTATGTGAACTTGGATCATGTTCATAATTAATCTGCACTCTGAGACTGCTCCACTTCATGCTTTAAGACAAAATCAAACTTTCTAGCACCTGTGTTTCAAAGAAGAGCTCAAAAACTATGCATTGTTTAAAATCAAGTTCCTCCACAATGGGAGAGATAAGGATTCTAGCAGTTTTATTACCTGACATCCCTGCACTATTTTTCATGCAGATTATTTTCTAGACATATGAAATACTATCACCAAAAAAATCTCTTTGTACATCCTTTCCCCATCACTTCTACCAAACATCGTACCTGTAGCAGTTGTTGTGAAACTTGTTATATGATGCCATGGTGATAAGCCCACCCCAGGCACAGCCCAACGAATAGAAGATCTGAGAGGCAGCATCTCCCCATACCTATTGAAAATAAAAGATGTCACTGGGGAAACAGAGTTGCCCATGTAGTTTCAAATTAGAGGGAGGTGGTTGAGTTATGGCTGTGGGCTGCACAGCTTACGAACCCCTCTGTGATATCCCCTCTAAATACCTTTGCGTCAAGGATTTTGTCCCACTGTGGTGTCAGATAGTACGTGATGCCACTAACTGCACCTTCAAGAGTGATTCCCCGCACAAATAAGATTGTCAGCACCAGGTACGGGAATGTTGCTGTGAAATATACCACCTGAAAGAGGGGACGACAAAGGAAAAGTTGAAGAGCATTCAGACATATTGCAAGTAGAAAGTAGGCTGAAGCAAAAATTCCTTCCCCCAGAACTTTGATTTCAGCATCATGACAACTGTCAGCCTATCCAAATAAGCTTTGACTCTCTTCCTCTTAATAGCAAATAGCACTTAGACTTATATACCGCTTCACAGTGCTTACTGTAAAGAGAAGGCTGTAAGAAGGCTTACAGCCTTCTCCAAGCGGTTTACAGAGTCAGCATATTGCCCCCAACAATCTGGGTCATTTTACCGATCTCAGAAAGATGGAAGGCTGAGTCAACCTTAAGCCAGTGAGACCCGAACTGCCAAACTGCTGGTAGCCGGCAGTCAGCAGAAATAGCCTGCAGTACTGCACTCTAACTATTGTGCTACCGCAGCTCTGAAAATAAACACCCTCTATTGCAGCCACTATAGTTTAACAAATATATAGAATCTAGTAAGTATTTAGGAACACCCCTTTTTGACTAGTTTTTAAACCCACAGAATGCGATAAACCACTCTTATGTGACCAAGGCTGAACATCAGGAGTGCTATGTCCATGTAAAACTGCAAATGGGAAAATAATCCAAGACAAGGGACAAGGGTGTTTGCAGATGGGGTCAAAAAGCCAATCTAAAAGCAGTAAATGATTTATATGCCGTGCTTGGACACAGGTAAGTTAAGGAACAGGAACACTACTTGCTTTTCCTGAGGACTTCACACTCTTGATGAGGCAGAGGAAGACGACGATCCAAGAGACGCCCAAACAACCCAGCAGGGGAAGCCGCACTTCACCCAGATTCCCGATGTCATTAGAGATCTTCAATACATACCGCCTGGAAGAAAAGATAGGAGCAAAAGCTCCAGTTTGCAAGCACTTTACATCCATCTCTAGCAAATGCATCAAACCAATTTGTATCCACAGGTCTCCAAAACTGGCACTCAAGATCAACAAATACAGAAAAAAAAATTCTAAAAGGTGGGTTAACTGCTTTGAACAAATTTTAGAGTCAGAAATTAAGTACACCAGTATATAGATGTTTATAGTTCAGCACTATGAACTTACACCAGCTTTCACCAACATGCTAAGATTCATAAGAATTTATGGAGAAATTTTGTTTTCAACCACCTCTAATAAGAAACTTTTTAAAATACAGGTGACAATTAAAGTCTATTAGAGTATAAATAACATCCCCTAACATGATATTCTTGGATTTCCTAATTCAAGGGACAACATGGATTTATTTCAACTCAAGTCAAAAATAGTGCAATTTTATTTTCTTACCTACTGTTTCCGACCCTTGGTCCAGCAATAGTCTATCTGCCTCTGATTATAAATCAGAGCCATTTGTTAATAATTTAATCTTTCTGCTACCTGTTCCATTTGGAGCAACATCTTTCCAATAGGCAACTTGCCTTAGGTGACGTCATTCAGACACAGAGGTTGGGATGATGGCTGAAACTTATAGACAGAATAAGCTAGGATCACAGATTCCATGTGCCATTGTGACATACCCAATTATGGATCAGTCTTCTGTAATTCTGTCCCTGTCTATATGTTTTGAATTAAAACTTCCATCATCCCCAGTAAGTGTAATAACTAATGCTCAGAAATGATATAAATCAGATTATTCCCACAGAAGGAAATCCCTCACAAACCAATTCCCATTCCCCCCCCCGAT
>JANHFT010008023.1:253988-264711 GCA_032467955.1 Pseudoxenodon macrops | reverse complement strand
AATAAACCAGAACTTTGAGGAAAGCTTTGCCTTGGAGTCTGATCCTTTTAGGGATGATATTTGGAACGCTGACAGGTGATATCCAGGATTTCCCCTGCCTGCTCCTGCCCTTTCAGCAGAGCAAGCTTTAAGCTTAGCCAGCCAATAGACCATTGCAGTCAGAACTGGGGCTGTTGTTTTCCTTTCACCACATTTTGATTAAAAGTGTCCAAAGCAAGAGCTCACACAATCAGAGGGCTCAACCTCTTAGCTACCATGTTAACAGGTCTTCCAAAAGTTGCTGTACAGTTTGATTTTTAATATGAAACATTTCCAGATTGTTAAATGTATGGGGCCATCATATTAACTGCATCAAATTATGTCATATAAACTTAAACTCAGTTTAGTTTTTGTCTGGGCTATGTTCAGTTTTAGGCAGGGCTGTCCTAGGCAAACCACTCAAAGCTGAAATGGGACACATGTCATTTTAAAGAGTTAAATATAAAGGCTAAATATTGTTACGATCTTTATATAAAGCTTTAAGACGGTGGTTCTTAACCTGTGGTTCATGCGATGTCATCAGAGGGAGGTCCACAAATGTTTGAAGAGATGTTATGATTTAAATCTTAAGATAAGTCTTGAGGGTCTGTGGCCATAGTCCATGGCCACAAAAGGTATTTAAACAGAGTCTGTAGTGAAGAAAAGGTTGAGAATCACTGCTTTAAGATATCCCTCATTCACTCACATGCCAGAACAAAAAAACCTATAGAACGCAACTTCCAAGATCTGCAAGTGGGCATCACACATCACCAGGACGCTACCCTACAAGGACAAATTATGCATTGGAGGTGGAAGATACTTCCAATGTAATCTACCGAATCCCCTGCATGGATTGCCCTTGTGACAATCCTTGTGAAAATGTAGGACAGATGGGGTGGACGCTAACCATCAGATTGCAAGAACACAAGCGAACAATCGGACAAGGAGACCCGAACTCATTGGTAGCCTCACACTGCAAAGAACAAGGGCATACATTCAACTTTGCAGCTACTAAGATTGTTGGATGAGTAGGCACAAAAACAGCCAGGGAAGTGATTGAAGCCTGGGAAACTGGCCTCTTGTCAGTCCACAGGAGTGCAGATTTACTACCAGCCTATCAAGTACTTAGAAGGCAAGGGCTGTGCAGCACAAGCAAATGACAGTTAATGACTTAAAAGACAGCCATCAACTCACTCCAATCAACATCTTAAAAAACCCACTTACAACAGGCACTATAAATACAACGCACAGAAAAGCACACACACTTCTAGATAGAAGTTCCCTGAAGATGGGCTCCAGCACGAGCCCAAAAGCTCGGAAGACAAAACCTCTGGTCTCAGTGACCGACCCAGATTGGATCCTTAAATATATATATATATATAATTCATTTTAGTGGTTTGCACAATGCTACTTGGAAGAAACTATTAATGTATCTACCGGTAAGTCTGGATCATAAGTCCTATAGAATTTCACCAGAAAGAAAAGTGGAAAGAGATTAGAACCAGATTTTCTAATAAGCACTCAGGAAACATGTAGGCTCAGAAAGAAACATAATTGTGTTTATTTCTGTGCAATAGTTTGGAGTGCTTTGTTTTATTTGGCATTAAAATATATATAAGACCTTTTCATTAAAGACAACATCATCTGTATATTATTGTGAAATTGGAATGAAGTCTTACCCCCACTTAATAACAGTTTACTGACTAATAAAGTCTATTAGGAATAATTTATTATCACGATAAGGTTTCTTCCTCCACTTTGGTAAATTTACCAGGGTTTAATTGTGTTATAAATAAAACGGTGTGCTTTCCTTTGTAAATAACTAATGCAATAAGGTGCTTTAATTGAGCCAAGGTAGGAAATAGAAATAGAAATGTTCTGTGCTGATTGAAAAGGAATCTGGATCTAGATGTTCATTTTAACTACAGAAAATGGGACTACAATTAACTAGAACAAGATGCCTATTGCATATGCTTCTTTTATCAGTACCTGATTATTGTTATATTTTTTTAAAACCATCTGTCAACACTGCTGATTTATTGAATCACTAGTTCATAGGCCAGTAGCGACAACTAAAGAAAATATAACACTAAAGAGGTTATTGTCAGTAAAACAGCCCTGAATAAGATTACAGTTAGTGAATTAAGAAGTTGACAAATTTGACTTGATTCAGAAATAATAAGATCAAAAGCAATGAAAAATTTTAAAGCAACTATTAATGCAAGAGCAAATCAGAAGATGGAAGCAATAAACAGTACTACAGTCTAGAAGTCCACAAAAAACAGGAAAAAAATAGTATGTTTAACACTTGAAATAAACACATCCATCTTGCTGGAACAAATCTTGGAACATTTTTGTTATTCCAGGTTTCAGCAAAAGCAAGACTCAATAAAGGAGAATATTAATCGCTGAGGGCTGAAATGAGGGGTCCTTGGTGCTCTCTGAGTTTGGTTATTTTCTTGCGGATGTTTCATTACCTAAACTAGGTAACATCATCACGGCCCTCAAAACAAGAATGAAAGATCTTCGAGTAAATTGTACGGGCTGAGTAGGGAAAGCTGGTAGGCCTGCTAATTTTGCCATTGCTGCAATGTACTCCAAATTTAGTTTCCCACTCTGGAGTTAGCAAAGTATCTCTTTTACTATGTTATACCAGGTTTGTCCTTGCAGACATTAACATGTATTTAAATGATATGTTCTGAAGCAAATCCTAATAAAATATTTGAAATTACAATTCAAGTTTTATTTTTCGCTTTTGTTTTTTGTGTGTAAAGTACTACACTTTTTTTTGATGTGCTACATCAGAGTTCTTCAACCTTTCCAGCTTTCAAGACCAGCGGTGGGAGAGTGGTGTGGGAGGACAGGGGATGGTTCTGCATACATGGTGGGCAAGCATATGCGCCCACCACTCATAGAAATGGAGCACGCATGCACATGCTCGCACCCCGCTCCTGTGGCCCGGTTCCCAAAGGCTCACAACCACGGCCCAGGGGTTGGGGTGGGGACCCCTGTGCTAGATTGTTCCTCTTCTGAAGGCCTGTGTGTTACATGCTACATAATTGTTTAAAAAACAACAACACACACTTATTTAAAACTGTTTAAGCAAATTTAAAACTCTCCCAAATGGCTTGCAGGAAAAACAATCAGTTCATTTTCAAAAGACAAAACCCCATACATATAAAATCAATTTAAGTAGCAGCTTGCTAGAGTCAGCAGAATGGTTTAAAATCAATTTAAAACAGATTTTGATTAGATTAAAAAGTAAAGCTCATCCATTTAAAATTTTGGACAACTAAAATAAAATTTAAAAAAGGTCTGTCCTGTTACATGAAAATTGATAAAGTCGACACCTTCAGTCCAGGAAGTACGGTATATTCCACAATGTATCTAAATTTAAGAAGCCAATGCTAGCTAAAAATCCAGTTTCATCTGAACAAGTGCAGCTGGAGCAGTTATTTTAATATCAGGCAAATGCAAATTGAAATGAAGGAAAGTATTTGCTACATGAGAAAAAATATGGTGCTTTTAGTGGTAAGAATGTTGGTCTAAAATGGAGTAGTTCTAAGTGCAAAACATGAGTTACCCATGAAGTTCCTTGGGTAACTTTTCACTCTGATCTTCTTTCAAAGGGCTATTATAAGGATAAAATGGAATAAAGCTGAAGAGTAGAGACTCATGCACATTCTCTTGAACTTCTGAAGAAAAAAAGTGGGAATATTTACCCATGTCCAAATCCATATCCAAATCTAATGTAATAGAATCCTTCCAGGGGTGGGTTTCACTTACCTTCCCTACCAGTTCCGGGTCGCACCGGAAGTGCTGTTGTTCCCGGGTTAAAATTGTCTGTGCATGCGCAGGAGGCTTTGCACATTTATTTTTGAGTACATTTTGTTCCGGTGGACGGATTTCAAACCGGAGGACTAGTTCGGGGGTATGTCCAGCTGGCCTTCGCTACCGGTTCGTCGAGCAGGAGAAAAATTCCCACTACTGGTTCTAGCGAACTGGTCCAAATTGGCAGGAAGCCACCACTGGATCCTTCCCTTGAACTGGGTGTCATTTTTCCTTCTAGTGTTGAAGGATTTCAGTCTCCTTGTTTATTAACTCTGCTCAAGCAGAATACAGGAATTCATGGCCTCCATGGTGATCATGAGCTTACACTAAGTTTCTACACGTATAGGCAAACACATGATAGATTTCATGTTTACTACAGAGAGATGGTGTAGGAAGTCCCCACACCCCAGAAGAATGAAATATTTTGGGAAATATTTAAAAAAAAGGCAGGATAGAATATTTCCCCTAAAGGAGAAATGGGGAAATGTCTTAAGGGAGGCAGAAACCAAGCAGAAACTGAGGAGGCCAGCTTTTAGAAATGCAGATTTGGTAATCCGTTCAAGACAGGATATGTCAAAACTCCTTGCAGCAAAGTTTGACAGCCAACAACGGCAGAATGGTGAGATTAAAAAGCATTGGCAGAGGTGGGATTCAGCCAGTTCTCTCCGGTTTGGGCGAACCAGTAGCGGCGACTGCGGGAGGCTCCTCCCACCTGCCCAGACGTAATGTGTGAGTACTGCACATGCACAGAAGGCTGTGTGCATGCATAGAGGAGGTGTGTGTGAGCGAAGCTGGCGCGCATGCTTACATTTGCGAACCAGTAGGGAAGGTAAGATTCAGCACAGGACAGAAGCCATTAGCCACAATAGGAATTGCCCAACACCCTTTCAGAACACAAACCCCTTCATTGCAGTCCAAACTTCAAAGTCACACAAACCTATAAAGATCCATCTACTCATCCAACCATTTTGTCAGCTGACCCAGGACTGCTCTTGGTTCTGTTCATCATTAAACTTTCTTTCCAATCAGTCTCCATGTTGTTTCCAGCATCTTTCTCCCAGCTTGGAACTGAATCAGATGAATTTTCCTTCCAACAATTTAATATGAATATGAAGAGCAACTCCAACTGTTTGCTGTGCTTGGATTAGTTTCCTGGTGCAATAGAAACTGGCTGCCACTAGAACCTCTGTAGGGCAAATGGACTGATTCAGGCTCTTCATAATTCCAGATGCTTTCTGGCAAGGATCTGTGGGGTTTTCCCCAACGATCTTGCAGGCAGTTCTATGCAACATAAAGTGATCTAGCAGCTGAGACAATTGGTCTCTGGTGACCAATCCTGAACAACTCTCTGATTTACCAAGGATCTGCAGAATTTTTTGATATTCATACTTTCTCCTGGCTGTACCTTTATTTCAGTGATAAAATGGATATTCTAATCTATTGGATGATAATATAAGCTGCCTAGACTCATTTGGTTGCAGTGGGCAACAATCAATCAATTAATAAATTACCTACTTGTCTATGAAGGGGTCAGCAAACACCCAAAGAGTCCAGATAGTATTTACAGCAAACCTCAAATACAAAAGGATTTCTTGTGATAATATTCCATTAATTTACCTTAGATACTAATCAACATGTGTCAAAATTGGGAGTTGTTCTTGTAGCATTTAAAAGGTTCAGTTTTTTCTCTCTCTTGCCCTTATGAAAATTAACTTTTGCCAGACAGGGGAAACACAAACACTAATTAATCTCATCAATATACATATTGATGGAACAGCATGAAATCAGAGAGTGTTAATGCTTCCAAGACTCTGATTTCATGCTGTTCCATCAATATGTACTTTCCTACTATGCATTAAAATTAGTGGCACTTTACTTATTCATTAGAAATGTGTTTAAAAGTCAGGTCTTAGATTAAATGCAGAGCTAGTACATCAGAATTTGCACTCACTATTTATCAGATGCAATCTGAAAATAATTCACCATCATCTTCAAATCTTCCAACTTCACAATCCTGAGCCCTAGCAGCAAATGGCATTGCCTTGCTCACAAAATAAAATGCCACTACAAAACCCAGCATTTCTATGAGAAAAAAACAAAACAAAAATTAGGAGTACAGTTAGTAGTCCTTGAGCCCAAAATTTCTGTTATAGGCAAAACAGTTGTTAAGTGAGTTTTGTCCCATTTTACAACCTTTCTTGTCTAAGTTGTTAAGTGAATCACTGCAGTTGTTAACTAAGTAACACGGTTATTAAGTGAATATGACTTCTTCATTGACTTTCCTTGTCAGAAGTTTTCAAATGGTGATTATGAACTGTGTTTGCGCGGTGGTTAGAGTGCAATACTGCAGGCTACTTCTGCTGACTGCCGGTTGCCTGCAATTTGGCAGATCGAATCTCACCAGGCTCAAGGTTGACTCATCCTTCCATCCTTCCGAGGTGGGTAAAATGAGGACTCAGATTGTTGGGAGCAATAGGCTGACTCTGTAAACCGCTTAGAGAGGGAGGTAAAAACACTGTGAAGCTGTATATAAGTCTAAGTGCTATTGCTATTACATGACCCTGGGACACTGCAATCTTCATAAATATGGAGCCAGTTGCCAAGCATCTGAATTTTGAACACGTGACCCCGGGGTGCAATGGTTGTGTGAAAAACAGTCATAAGCCACTTTTTTCAGTGCTGCTGCAACTTCAGACAGTCACTAAATGAAAGGTTGAAAGGAGAACCTGTACTGTTTCTGAGCTCCACAAAGCCACAGCATTTTATTATTTTAAAAAAAGGGGGACGATGACAGGTTTTTGAAATTCTGTGTTCAAATAAGCTGCAGCTAAGGCAGAAATATATCAATTTAACTTTTCAGCACAGCTGATGCCATGGGCTCACAGAGCTCCAATGCTGCTTTTGTGTTAGCATATCAAAGTGCCCTCAGTAGGTTATCTATAAAAGTAAAACTGGCATGTATGTATGCGTGTAAAGTACGCACTCGATATTTGCCAGTTTACATAAAATCTTTCTGTAAATCTCCATCCTCTCTCAAAATGCCAAGGAAGCAGAGCCAGAGCACCTGATGAAAATTCAAGTCCAGTTGTTGGGACACAAAGCAACTGGCCATCTGGCAAACCGTCTGAAATGGGGAATGACTTTGCTAAAACAGCAAAGAGACTTATTTAAACTTTGGAATCTTTGTTCTGTGCTTAGCCAAAGATCGGCTGTTAAATTGCAGTCCCCCCACCCCAGTCTCCCTAGATTGGCGTCTCCAACCTTGGCAACTTAAAGTCTTGTGGACTTCAATTCCCAGAATTCCTCAGCCAGCTGGCTGAGGAATTCTGGGAGCTGAAGTCCACAAGTCTTAAAGTTGCCAAGATTGGAGACCCCTGATCTAGAGTGTTAAGTTTGGTGGGAACAAAAGCATGTAAAACATAGGATTATCTTTCAGATTAGAGGATACTATTACTTTGGGTACTCCTGAGATACTCTTTCCTGATCATGTTGCTTTACTCTCCAAGCCACTGGCCAAATAAAAATACCATAGGATAAAATCCTTTTACGTCACTATAAACATAGCAACATAAACAATTCAAAATTCTACTGTAATTCTTGTCTGTGTCTCTACCTGACCTTATGGAAACTTGAAAACTTACACCATAATAAACAAGATCTTGGAAAGAATGCAGACAAGGTAAAACTCTGAATTTTTTGCACATTCATCCCAAGCAATGTGGGGAGATAAGGGAATTAGCCCCTTGGGTCAATATTTCAAAAGTGATACAGTTATCAAGGTCACAGTGGAGTGGTTATATAAGAGTAGCCTACTTAATCCGACCTTAGTTTTTGTCCTTTCAGTCCATTTCATCAGATGTGTGAAGTACTGGAGCCAGTTGGCAAAGTGTGCATACACACATGCAGTAAAATGGAAAATATATACTTTGTGACATTTCAAATAAAGCTTGAATAAATGCAAAAGCAGCATTTACAATACAACAGCAGGGAATGGCGATTACATAATTGTTGCTGTGGGCCAAGAAATCAATGTTCCTGCTCATATCGAAATGAAAAATAATCTACCTTCATTAGAGGTTGCATGATGAAATCTCTTTTGAGTGTTTATGCATTGAAGAACGGCATTTTTCAGCTCAGTTGGGGTTATTTTAAGATGGGGAGGAGGGGAGTTTGCTCTGCTATTTTCCGATTATAATACAAATATCTCATTAATTTTCTCACGTAAGACCTGAGCTGGCAATGCTGCCACATTTAGCAAACTTTCAGTGTGGAGTTACAGGGGGTGAAAAATGTAGAAAGCCCCGGGAGCTGAGCTTCAGATGACTGCATCCCTGCAGTTTTCTTGGCAACCTTGCCATTGACTTTTTCTGGGATGTTTTTCAACTTCTCAGAACGTAGCCAGAATCAACTGACTTTGTTTTCAGGCGGTTCTTGATTCTTCTCTCAAACAATCCAGGGGCTTTGGGATTGCATAGACGTGCCATGATGTTTACACCTTCACCTTCTATTCCCTATTAAGGTGCTACTTCTCCTGAGCTACAGCGGCCTGGATGCAGCTTCTCTCTTTTGTATTGTGAAATATATAGCAGAACAGAGAGCAGAGATTCCGGAGTGCCTTTTCCTTTTGGCCAGTACAACTTTCACTATGGTTGAGCAAGGAATCTGGGGCACAGAGAGGAAGCACTGGTCTCCCGCCCTTGTCCCACGGAAGCAGGGAATCCAGATGCTGTAAATCAAATAACTAGTTCCTTCCTTGCTCCGCTTGTCCTTCCTGCTTCGATTGAGTCCCTGTTTGGGGCTTAGGGCCATTCATGCTCTCTGAGCACGGGCTCAGGACAAGATGTTCAAGCAGGAGCCACATGTGGCTGAGTGACACGTTTGCCTATGCAATGAATTGGTTGCCTGCCTGGTTACACAACACTACAAAGGAAATTTGGTACACCATCTGGGAGTCTTTGCTATAAACAGCTATGATGAACGAGATGCTCCGGGCAAGCCCTTTCAAACTTGTTGCCCTCCAGATGGGCCAGATTTCCCAGCCACCGAGCACTGTCCGAGCTGGCCAGGACGCTGAACAGATTCTCATTTGGAAAAAAAGCTGCTCCAATGTATCCTGCAACCTACAAGAGCATTGTTTTTATTCTGGAATTTGACATGTTTCAAACTGGCCAGCCGAACTGGAACAAGACAAATGAACAATAAAGAAACAGGTGCGTTTGAGATCACAATTCAGAAGGAATATACAAAAAACGAAAGAAGTCCTACTGCCAAGTCAAAGGACGGACCTTCCATTGCTGGCCTGTTAAAAACAGCTAATTCTGACCAAGATAATCTGATTAAGTTGCAAAGTGAGCACTAATGAGGCATGCGCTCAGTTTAATTAATGAAGCTTGGCCCACTTTAGCCACATGATTTCCAGTTAGATGGGGGCTCCAGCTTAAAATGAGCACAGTGAAAATCTGAACTTAAGACGCTCCCAGCGTGTCTCCATCATGATCAGTAGAAGTCTGGGATCAATTTAGCACAGTGGTGGGATTCAGACAGTTCGCACCACATCGGGAGAACCAGTTGTTAACTTTCTGAGCAGTTTGGTGAACTGGTTGTTGGAAGAAATAAGTAGGGCAGAGAACCGGTTGTTAAATTATTTGAATCCCACCACTGATTTAGCATACAGGTAGTCCTTGACTTATGACCGTAGTGGAGCCCATAATTTCCACCAAAAGTCTTGACAGTCATAAATCAAGGCACCTATCTGGCTGGCCCAATTTTATAAACTTTTTTTTTTTTTGCAGCAATGGTTTAATGAATGCAGCGACTATAAAATCAATCCATTCATTCCTATTGGCTTTTTGGGGGGGCTGGAAACCCCTCCCCAAAAGCCAGAAATAGATTACAAATGTTGTAAATCGTGATCATGTGATTATACTGCAACCGACAGTATAAGTGATCCTGTTGCCATGTGCCCAAAATGCAATCATGTGACTGCAGTGTGCACGCACACGCCACCGTCAAAACTCTAGAATTGGGTTGTAAGTACCTTTTGGTGTGTCCGCTGTAAGTTTGAATAGTCACTATGTGACTATTGTGACTAGTGACTGGTTATTAAGCAGAAGCTACCTGTGCTTCCTTAATAAAAAATTCAGTCAGGAAATCACTTTCCCTCCTGCATGCCAGGAAAAAGGTGAGTTCTGAAATTTTAGCCACCTGGGCTCCGTTCACCTTCAGTCATCCTTGCTATTTGCCAACCCCACGAAGAAACTGGTTTAGCAACGGAGGATTAAATCCCCAACAGTTCCCCGTTAGAAGAAAGCCCATGAATTTATTGCCAGAGAAGATCAAGGCTGAGAACAGTTATGGCTGCTCATTTAGCGACCCTGTTTTTAACCGGGAAAGGAGAAGTGAAACACGTTTTCTTCACATAGTTCATTGCTCACATCTCACATCAAGTCTCGGTTTAAAGACAATTGGGTATTTAGACAATAAGCCAAAATATATGTTTGGAGGAAGGTGTGTTCGGTTCTGGGATCATGCAAGCCATGTCAGTATGGCATGTATTTGAATAATAATCCATTTCCACATTTGTATGTACGCTATATGTGAATTATTAAAGCATACCAATATGAATATGTTAGTTATACATTTTAATCCTGTTTTCTCTATTAAAAAACCCACTAGAAGCAGTTATATAACTCTTCTTAACTCCTGGTATATATCTTTGCCTAATATTTGCATAGTTGAATATGCATTTGTTTTGTATCCAATAATCTGATGCAGAATATGAAGTGTTTTGCCCTTCCTTCTTTCTTTCTTTCTTTCTTTCTTTCTTTCTTTCTTTCCTTCCTTCCTTCCTTCCTTCCTTCCTTCCTTCCTTCCT
>JANHFT010008023.1:231120-246856 GCA_032467955.1 Pseudoxenodon macrops | reverse complement strand
TTGAACTCTGTCAGAGTTTGTTGCAGCACACACAATCAGACAATTCAGCAGGATTCAAAACTTATATATATATATATATGCAAATGTACAATACCCATGCTGGTTTTTCCAATGTGGTAGAGAGAAGAGATTGTAAGTAGGTTCAAACACAGGCCGAGGAGAGAACAGTTTTAATTTCAGAGCTCAGCACAGCATGCAGGTTTTGTACAGACAAAGAGAACTTCCTATACCAATGATGGCAAACCTATGGCACATGTGCCACAGTTGGCATGCAGAGCCATTTCTGAGGGTACGTAAGACGTTGCCCTGTCTGCTTCTGCGCATGCTGGCCAGCTGATTTTCGGCCTTCATTTTCGGCCTTGGTTTTGGGCCATTTTTCCCCCGAAAAGTGCCTGAAGACTTCAGGAGCTTTCAGGAAAGCCTCCGGAGGGTGAAAAACGACCCAACAGGCAAACCAGAAGTTCGGGAATGAACTTCTGGTTTGCCTGTAGGGCCATTTTTCGTCCTCCGGAGGTTTCAAGAGGCTTCCCTGAAGCCTCCGGAGGGTGAAAAATGGCTCAATGGGGAGGGCGCATGCGGGGGGATGTGTGCATGCACAGTGCAGTGTGCATGGAGGGGGTTGTGTGGTGGCACGTGTGTGCTAGCGCATGCACACTGCCATTTTTGGCGCACAAGAAGAAAATGGTTCGCCATCACTGTCCTATACAGAACAGTTGAGCTCAGCCACGCCCAGGTTCCTTGCTGTCTGAATCAGCACACAGCCCCATTGGCTGACCTTGTTGCCATGTCTCTTCCAGTCTATGAACTCTCATACATTGACAAACTCTGGACTGTGGACAGGGTTTGCCTACAATACTCCACTTTAACCACTGCATCACCAAGGCTCAACAGAAGGATCATAGGCACACCTACAGTTTAGCACAGTGTGGTCTAAGTAACGATTTGGAACAGGAATTAACAACATCCCCCTCGAAGGAACTAGCGGGCTCCCACATTCAGTAGAAACTGCCAACATATTTTAATGTCAGTGAAATATATAGTCATTTAATGGCAAAGTGAAGGGGGATGATTAGATTCGTAGTGTGGAATTACATCAATGCAATATGTGCTGTGTACGGCATCATTCCACTGGTATTCAGGAACATATGTAGACGTTGGCTTCCATATGGGTATTGCCCAATAATTAGTTTGGATGGCTTTGGAATTTCTGTGTTTCTTTATACATGCCTATAAATAGACTCTGGAAAGGAAATAGAGAATATCCTTTCTCTGGGTTATTTATACCACTACCTACTACTATTAATCAGTTTAAAACATCTGAGCATCAGAAACGTTTTGCATTTGAATTAATACACTAAATTCCCAGTTCCTAATATGAAGATGTCAAGACACTAAGAGGATAGATGCACATCTACTATCTCTTGGCAGGGGAACATCAACATCAGAGGGCAAGAATGGGCCTTTGACCCATGTGGAATCTGGCTGCCTCTGCTACAGATATCTGTGCATTTGCAATCTCACGGTCACCGGCAATGCACCTGACCTAAAAATAAAAAGACATACTGTCCACTTCAGCTGAAATTATGGAATGGAAAGGTCTGAAGGGGAAGAGGAAGCGCATGAGAAAAGAATGCAGCTCTGGACAGAACATCCATCAGCCAAGCAGTCTGCCATGAAGGTCTCTGCCTTCTAGGCCAACCTCAGACAGGAGAACATGTCTTGACCAGGGTCAGAACACCTCAGCAGGTCCTTCCTTTCCCCCTTTTGCACCAGGTGTCTTCCAGGGACATCCAGAAGGAGATCAAAGAGTCAGGGTGATGGCCATAACCATAAAATTGAAGCTCTCTCTCTTTTTTTATGACACATTTTCTGCTATCTGAGATTCCTCATCTGAATGTACGGAGCTGGAAAAAAATATATCAAATTGTTTTAGAAGAAGGGGAAAAGCAAATAATTTTATTCTTCCCTAAAACAATCAGTTTATTTTTCATAATTGCAGCCAGCGAGATTGGGACTTGAGTTCCTGCAATTCAAGTATTCAATGTCCTTGAAGCTCCGTGCTTTTTTATGTGGTATCCTTGTCCCTGAAAGGTTATTCTGTAAATGCCATAACAGTATATAGCAGGGACACAGTGGCTAAGACGCTGAACTTGTCCGATCGAAAGGTCAGCAGTTCAGCGGTTCGAATCCCTAGTGCTGCATAACAGGGTGAGTTCCCGTTACTTGTCCCAGCATCTGCCAACCTAGCAGTTTGAAAACACGTAAAAAGTGCAAGTAGAAAAATAGGGACCTCGTTGGTGGGAAGGTAACAGTGTTCTGTGCACCTTCGGCATTTAGTCATGTCTGCCACATGACCATGGAGATGTCGTAGGACAGTGTTGGCTCTTTGGCTTTGAAATGGAGATGAGCACCACCTCCAGAGCCAGAAACACTAGCAGCCATGTGCGAGGAAACCTTTACCTTTTTAATATTATATATATAATAGAGGGAGCCAAAGCACCTGAGGGTAGAACAAGAAGCAATGTGTGGAAACTAATCAAGGAGAGAAGCAACTTAAAACTAAGGAGAAATTTCCTAACAGTGAGAACAATTAATTAGCCTTGAGAACAACTTGCCTTGAGAAGTTGTGGGTGCTCCATGACTGAAGATTTTTAAGAAGAGACTGGACAGTCACTTGTCTGTAATGCTATAGGCCCATGATGGTGAACCTATGGCATGTGTGCCAGAGGTGGCACGCGAAGCCCTCTCTGTGGGCATGCACGCCATCGCCAGCTGCTCCTCTGCTTTCTGGCATGCACATGCACGCCAGTCAGATGGCCTTTGTGTGAGCTTGAGCACCAGAAACATAAAGACCAGTTGTGCACATGTGCACTCCAGCCACCTGGCCTATGGGTTTCCAGCGCACACATGCGCATCGGCCAGCTGGTCTTCACACATACCAGAGCACCAGAAACCTGAAGACTAGCTGGCCAGTGCGCATGCACCCACTGGCCACGTGGTCTTCAGATTTCTGGCGCACACACAAGCATGCACACACATTCCAGTTTGGGCACTCGGTGCTGAAAAGGTTCGCCATCACTGCTATAGGTTCTCTCCTGCTTGATGAGGGGGGGGGGTTGGACTAGAAGATCTCCAAGGACCCTTCCAAGTCTGCTATTCTGTTATTTCCCCACCCCACCATCCTCCAAAAAAGTTCAAAATCAAGCTAGAAAAGGGTTGGAGTGTTTTTTTCCAGTTCTTTTGATAACTTTACATCCCTGAGATGAAAAAAAGAACCAGATCTTCCACACTAGGAAGGCCCATGGAATTGGAGCCATCTGAAATTCATGCCGGGATTTGGGCAGCCTGTAAATTTAAATCATCATCATTATCATCATCATCACCACCATCCTTACAATTCATACAATAGTGCAGTTTTTGAGTGGCCTTCAACCACAGCTCCATGTAGGGTTAATTGCAATAAATTAGGTAGGACTGATGATTTCCCAAAATCTTTGAGCAAGAACTTGGGTTTCTTTTCTTTAGTCCAAGAATAGGATAAAAATGATCCTCAGTCAATTCTGCCAATGAGTAGAAAACAAAAATTTCTCCTCAGTGAAGCAACATATCTCTCTCTCTCTTGTTTCTCCTGGTCTCTTTTTGTTTTATTTAGAAGGAACCTAAACCTGCTTTTTCCTTATCCAAACCAGAGGTAGGTTTCTACCGGTTCTATCCAATTCTATAGGACCGGTAGTAACTTGCCGATGACGTCACGCAGCCGGTCCTGTTGGTGGCTACTTGGGTGCCGCCATCTTGGATTTTGCTTCTGCACATAGTTTTTTATTGCTGCGTGTGCATGCACATGCCCTCTTCTTGCGCACACCTGCAGCACGACCCTGAGTGAACCGGCAGTAAAAATATCCAGAACCCACCCCTGATCCAAACCAGTCAACCTACAAATTCAACATCAGCCCACCCCCCACTTCCTGATCTTTATTTGCTTGTCTTCCTATCTTTGCTAGTCAATCTAGGTGTTAAACTTTGTATTCTACATGGGTGTTTAGTTGTGAGATCAGTGTCTTAATATAGCAACGTTTAGGGATAACTATTATAAGTGGGTACTGTATTTAATTGCTCTGCGTGTCCTTAACTCTCATATTATTTAATACATTAAATAATTGGCTATTTAGGAGTTATAGTTTAAGTGCGTAGAGTTCAAGAAGATCTTTTGCTCTCTCTATACCACACACACACACACACACACACACACACACAGAGGTAGTCCTTGACTTACAACAGTTCATTTAGTGACCATTCAAAGTTACAACGGCACTGAAAAAAGTGACTTATGACCATTTTTCACACTTATGGCCATTGCAGCATTCCCCAATGGTCACGTGATTTACATTCAGATGCCTTGACAATTGGCTCACATTTATGAGGGTTGCAATGTCCCGGAGTCACGTGATCCACTTTTGCGACCTCCTGACAAGCAAAGTCAGTGGAGAAACCAGATTCACTTAACAGCTGTATTACTAATTTAAAAACTTCAGTGATTCACTTAGCAAATGTGGTGAGAGAAGTTGCATAATGGGGCAAAACTCACTTAACAAATTTCTCACTTAACAACATAGGTTTTCAGCTCAATTGTGGTCGTAAGTGGAGGACTACCTCTATAGGTTGAGGACTATGAATTGGAAGCCTACTCTAGACATGAGGGAGGAGGGACAGATGAAGCCTGCAGCTTCACTGCAGAATAAATGTTTGCGGTTCAGAGACCATAATACTGGACTGAACCAAGAGGCTAATTAACAAAGGCAAGTTTCCTATATTCGGGTTGACCAACAATTTATTTTGTAGAGCTTCATTCCAGCTTCTTCTATTAAAGTCTCAAAGGTTTCAAAGATTTCCTCACTTTTGTAACCCAGTGGTTCCAGAGTAGAAGGAAGCTGGACTAAACTCATTACTGTACAAATACAGGTTAGCTAAGTACCATGTAATCCCCACACTCAAATAGACCACCTCTTTAGTGACCTCTGCAACTTTAACTAAACCAGAAATACTTAGTTTAGTTGTGAGAATGAATCTTAATGTTATCATCTTGATTTGTATGTCCCTGATTCCAAGATGGGATGAAGAAAAGTGGGGAGCATGATCTAAGTGGAAAGGGGAGCGCAGGGTCTTAATGGCATGAATTTAAAAGTAAGCCATCCCAGATTTGTTTTCTTCTGATGGTTATCATCTCTACCTGCATCTCTTCTTCTTAGCATCGTGACGGCTATTTCTATGGTAACAATTTACCAAGGTCACCTTGCACAAACTGGACCATCTGGTGACATTCAAATAGTGGATAAAAGGATGACTGAAAATGACACACCAATTATTTAGATTTACCCAAAATTTGGATATATTCCAAGAATATGGAAACTTTACCCTCTCCTTGAGTTCTGATCTCAGCACAGCTTGCTTTGGCTTTTTTTTTTTTTTATTAGGGAGAGTTGCCTAGTACAGCCTATGACAGAACGTTAGGCTTTCCTGCTCCCTTCTATGGCTCCAAGCAGCCCAGATGTTCCCTGAACATCAACGTCAAGAAGCCCAATGAGGCATGAATGCAACAACAGACCATCGCAGTAAAATGTGGAGAAGGAGAGGGGGCAGGTATATGCCTGTTGAGGTTCTGGGGGCCTACCATAGCTACACATAGATGGGCTCTGGTGTGGAGGCAGTTGTTAGAAAATGCTAGGCTTGACCAGTTTCTCACTCTGTATGACCTTGTTTCCACTGATGCAGGAAAAGCAGGTAGGAAGATACCAGCAGTTTTTGATACAATCAATAGGGGGAGCTCATTAGATTAGGCAGGAAAAAAATTCAATGCACAGATTAAAGAAGTTTTCTGCTGTTCACTATAGCAGCGGCCCCCAACCTTTTGGACACCAAGGACCAGAGGTTTTCCACGGATTGAAGGGACATGGTTTTGCATGCTGCCGCATGGGGCTTCACTTATTTGCGTGGCCCGGTTTCTGGCACGATGCAGACCGGTCTCGTTCTATAGACCAGGTACTATAATATACTATATATAATGTACTATACTGTACTATAGTACATTAATCCAACACCGCATGCTTTTTTTATAATAACCAAGCTATAGGATCATGTATCCAAATCACAGCACCACTTTCCAGAGTATATTGTAAATGCAAATGCATGTCTGTATGCACCACACTGATGTCATGTGTATTTAAGTAATTACTCTTTAAAAAAACTCTGTGTGTTCATGTAAGTACCAGCTATTAATAAACATTCATTCAGACTAAAATTCGCAAACTGTAATGAATTATCTTCTAAGGACTGCTTCGAATCGCCTACCATAACATAGATTTAGAACTGCTAATTTGTTTTTCAGATCAAACATTGAATTTTAAGTTTTGGTTCCTATGCTGCAGCATTACTATTTTACTTAAAACGGAATAGTTCAGTCACATTAAATTATATTATGAAATCTGCTATACCCCAGTCAAATTCCTTTGAGATTGGAGTGGGTTATAAAGCATTGCAAAGCAAATTTTTTTTAAAAATAGGCAGGAAAAATAATAAATATTAAACTGTAAGTAAAACAGTTTTTACTCACACCTGAGTAAAAGAAGGGCTTGTAAAAGCCATTTTCCCACTTGCTATGTCAAGGCATTTCATAAATTCCTCAAAAATCAGTTGCCTGCTATGAACTGCAAGAAAATATATGAGACGGAAGTCTCAGACATCAGCATGCAGCCAGATGCATGGGGAGAGGGGGGTACTAAGGACATTACACAGGGAGGGAAGGAATCCTTTACAACAGAGCTACCTAATAGCTTCACACAGAATCACTGAATTTTCCAAATAGACAGGACTGGAAGGGAGATTGGGGGTTGTCTAATCCAACACCCTGTCCAATGGCAGGAGGTCTTACATCATCCTGGAAAAATGATTTTCCAATCTTTTCTTGAAAACTCCAGCATGTTTACAATTGTTTAAGAATAGACTTGAATTATTGCTTTTACTGACATTTATCATAAACGTCACTGAAATCTTTATTACTTACATAAGCTGGAAAACATAATTTTGCTGATACCATTAACAAGAACAATAAAAGGGCAATATTGGAATTCCTTACAAATTTAGGTTTGACCTGAAAACAACTGTGTAGCTTTCAGCACAAGAAGCATTTTATAGAAATTATAAATAAATGACTAATTTATTTTATAGACAGGAAATTATAAATAAATGACTAACTTATCATTTAGGTTTTAGAATTTTTTCAAGGAGATTGTAAAATAAAATCAAGAGAAGATTTGACAATCGATTTTTCAGTGGTTTTCTTATACACAATTTTCAAAAAGAATTAAAGTGGATTATGGTTTTTGTTTTGAATAATGTAAAACTGGGTTTGAAACAGAATTATGCACTAATGATGAATATGTTATTGCTAAAATGTATACACTTTTCTTAAAATATGAGAACAAGATTAAGTGAAAGAATGTATGTAAAAATGGTCTAAAAACTTTGAGCAAACGGACAATGGGAAAATATGTAGCTGAAAAGATTGAAATTTAAATTATGTTATAACCTTAAAGAAAATCTTTACAAAATGATATATTGTTATCATCTTTGGTGGTCATGTAAAAAAGCCAAAAAAAAGTTTGGATACAAATATATATATTAATTCAGAAGATTTTACAGATTAAAATACAACTGAAACCAGAGGTTTTTTCTTCCATAAACAAGCAACTAGAAAAAGTAATAAAGTTAAAACTTTACGTGACAACTGCAGTGAGACTATTGTATGCTCAAAAGTGGAAAATTTTGACACTCCCTACATAGAAGGAATGGTTGGTCAACATGATGGAGCTTTCAGAGATGGCTAAATTGACTTCCTTCATCATAGAAAAGTCAATACCCACATTTATGGCTGATTGGAAATCCCGAAGAGCCTTTTTTTTTGCACAAAACAGGAAAAGAAATCACCGACATGTAGTTTTTATGATGTAAAAAGTTCACTGTTTCGTAATCATACAGTAAGAAACAATTTTGCAATCATATTTATATTTACTGTAGAGGAAATCAGAAGCTTCTTTCTGTTTCTTTTTATTCTTTTTTTTACTATTTTTCCTTTTTTCCTTCTATCTTTTTTCCTGTGTTTTCTGTATTTCATATTAGTTTGTGCTAGTTTTTATGTTCTCTTTAAAACCTTCAACAAAATTAATTTTAAAAATATGAGAATTCCTTATGACAAGACATAGGGGTGGCCACTAACCTGGATAGCTTTAAAAGGGGATAGAATCAATTCATTACTATCTCCAAATTTCAGTTGCTGGGAATATCTCCTGTTTGTGAACACACCAATGGTATCGTGTTGGTCACTGAGAGAAAGAAAATGCTGGATGAAGATTGGCCTTAGCTTGATCTAACAGAGCTGTTCTTACAAACTCATCCAAAAAGCAAAACAAAAACAAAACAAAAGTCTTTCCCCCTAAAATATATGAAATGGGAAAATAGTTTCAGCTTATTTACACTATGCGAGATATACCAATACCATAATATAAAGGGACACACTTTTGGGGTAGAGGTGATGGTGGAATTAAACACCTCACTTTCCGGTAACAGTAATGTCACAACAGCTATCGGTCTTTTTTCTAGCTTATGCAGCAATTCAAGGGCTATTTGAAATAACTGAATATACTTATGCAATCACTTGTCTAACACAAAGAACCCCCAGCAGACACTCATGAGATCTAGGATTGTTCCTTCAGCTCTTTAGCAAGGGGAAGGTTGAATTTTTATTCAGTATTACCGTAATAAAACAATAACCATGTGCTATAGCATAAAATGAGATACAAATCAGGAATGCAAATATTTTTAATCTGCAACTGGCAGCCTTCTTGAGCCATGACAAATATCAGACCAGAAGTTGTTCAAACATTCAACGTGCAAAGAACATTACAATTTAAGCAGTATTACTGATTAAAAAACAAATACTGTATGCATCTATCAACAGATCTGAGAGGTACGGTAGACAAAGATAGGACAGAAAATTCAATCCATGCTGTATTTTTAGTTTAAAAATGTTTCGCTACTACAGATAGTCCTCAAGTTATGACTAGAACCGAAACTGGAACTTCTGTTCCTAATTGGCATGTGGTCATTAAGTGAGTCACACCCTGTTTTATGACCTTTTTGGCCACTGATTGTTAACGTAATCACACAATTGTAAAGTGAATCAAGCTTCTCTCACTGACTTTGCTTTTCAGAAGCCAATCGGGAAGGTCATAAATGGCCCTCATGTGACTCCAGGATGCTGTTATAAATACCGGTTGGCTGTCAAGCACCCTAATCATGATTATGTGATGGTCATCACTTTTTTCAGCACCACTGTAACTTTGAACAGTCACTAAAACAAATAACGAATGGTCGTAAGTTGAGGACTATCTGTATCATACGTTTTGCTGCAGTAAGGCTGGAAACTAGAGGGACTATGAGTTCTAGCCATGCCTGACACGGTAAGCCAGTTGGGTGACTTGCGTCAGTCTCTCCCTCAGTCCTCAGGTGCAGGCAACCATTTCTGAAAACTTGACAAGAATCAACACTGACTCAAATGTACCAAAACAAACAAACAAACAAACAAAAACATTAGGAGGATTAGTCACAACAGCATACACCAAGAAAAAAATGCTTCACAGTTGTATTTATTATTAAATTTGTATGCCCCAAGCCACAAACTCTGTATTCATAATATCATGAATGTTTATTCAGAAGTAAGTCCATTCTATTTTTCAGGGAATTATTCTCAGGAAAATCTCAGAGATTGTTGTACCTGTGCAGCTTAATCATATGTGGGTCTACTTAAGCCACTTGTCACGCAATGCCATTACTGTAGGGTTGGAACCTTAACTGATATTTAATTATAAAATAGTAGTAATTATCAGTTAAGGATAAGGGGATGCTATGGCTCAGCAGTTAAAGATGCTGAGATTTTCAGCTGACAGTCTGCGTTTGAGACTAGAGTACTGCACAATGGTGTGAGCTTCCATTACTTGCTCTAGCTCCTGTCCACCTAACAGTTTGAAAGCATGCAAATAGATAAATAGGTACCACTTTAGTAGGAAGGTAACAGCCTTTTGTGCACCTTGATATATAGTCACGGTGGCCATATGACCACAGAAGTGTCTTTGGACAACACTGGCTTCTTCAGCTAAGAAACAGAGATGAGCACCGCCCCTTAGAGTTGGACACAACTGAATAGGGGAAACCTTTACCTTTTTTAAATTCTAAAATATTTATAATGGCAATGCTTATTGGTAGCTCTAATAAACAAACAAGCAAGTAACATATATATAAAAAAGTCAGAGGAAGTTGATTGGGAGCTCCTGGTGTTATTTCTTGGTGTTCCCGGGACCATTCAAGTAATAACCAGGCCCAATCCCGCATAGGTTTTCAAGATCAGCTAAAGTCATCTAGGTGCTTCCATATAATGAAACATCAGCCATTTTACTTTTAAAGAAATGAAACTATTAAAGTATTAAAACTAAAATATATATGTTCATACATTAATTTATTTTTGATTACATTGGTATTAGATATGAACAGATTAAGACGATTAAAATACACATATTAAAAAACAGATATATTTAATCAAAATTAAATGCAAGTATATTTAGTTTGATTACTTAGTATAATACCACAGTTGGCACAATTAATATATACAATATTTTATGAAAATATTTCAAAATTCTTGTAATTAAATTATGGAATAATGTCCGTGCAATTTTAAAACTTGTCTATTACAAGAGAAAGGTCCCATTAAAAGTTATCTACATGTGTTTTAAATTCTCTGGAAAGAACCTGCCAATGAATGTTTATATCAGAATAAATAAATACAGACTTGTATTTCTTAAAATATCTTGAACATATATTTCAGAACATATAAAAGTTGAAGCTATTTCACATATTCATTTTGTCCTATTTACCAAAGAATGACAACATGCTTGTAGTTAATTTAATTTGGATATTATGAAATAAGCTGCAGTCACTCAACGTCTCTCATAATGGGGAGAAAATATGAAAAAAAGCTCATCAACCCTATCATATCAAACCTATCAGGATCTGCATATAACCTCATGATCTAAAGCTCAAAATTTATCCTGCATTGTGATTTATCTTCTGGAGGGAAGAGAGGACATTAAAAAGAAGTATACTTCCAATGAAATATTATTTCCTCTGAATTTCACACTGAATCTATCTGCTAGGGTCTATCTGCAGTTGCGCCAAAATTGGACATGAGCGCCCTCATCACTTCCGGATGAAAACCCTCTGCACATGCACAGAAGGCTTTACGCATGCGCAGAGGGTTATTTTTTGGCCGATTTGAGATCAGAGCATCGTTTTTGAGCCAGAAGACCGGTTCGGTGATATGTCCAGCTGGCCATCGCTGCCAGTTCAGCGAGTGGGGGAAAATTCCCGCTACCCGAACCAGCAGGAACCCACCTCTGGCTGGTGTGCAGCAGGGAAAGGTATCTCTGCTTAGAGAAAACAAGCGTTGGTGGTATAGAGTTTCCCTTCCTGCTGCTGTTAAACACATCTCGCCACATCAGGGAATCTAAGTGTGTTGGTGCTCGAACATCTGTTTTCATAGAGAAATCTTCTAGGTTATAAACTCTGAGCGTTTGCATAAAATCTTGATTTTACTCAACCTAAGATACATATGGTATAATGACATTAAGTGAAGGGGATGTTCTGCTTCTTAGCATCAGGTAGAATTTTACATTGAGAGACACCTCCATTTATAATTACAAATTATAATTCTGTAGCCTTGAAGATTTCTATCAAGCTGTGTTTACAAACTTGATGGCTACATTATACTGTTTTTTGAACATCCTTTCTAAATTTTCCAATTTAGCTTGCTCTTACTTGCAAATGCATATCAATAATTTAGCATCCTTCATGCTGATGAGGTCAATATGCCTATTATACACGAAATTACATTCAATATATGAGCTAATAAATAAGTGAAAATAAAATATCGTTTACTTTGGTTTTTTTAACCTAGGGTAGCTGTTATCACTATTTCTCACACATTGGATTCTACTTCAAGGGGTGATTGTAGAGAACATTATGGATTTTTAAAAACGTTTTTGGACTCAAGAGATTTTTTAATAGTACTTTTTGGACTCAACGTGATATTACTGGAAGAGGTGAGAATGAATCTTTGGCTCATATTTGGAGAGAATTTAAATCTCCCTCCACTTGCATTATTATTATATGAAAATCATCAGTCCCAGCAATGCTATGGAGGTTTTGCAGAAGAACTACCGGTAACTATCAAATAAAATCAACCGAGTCTTAATATCTGAAAGGTTTAATGAGATTGCAATGCTAAACAAGCTAGTACTTTTGAGATACTATTATGAACTACAGATTAGGATTAAATATTTCAACCAGATTCCAGAAGGCAAACTGTGGGACCCCTGACTAAAACAAACAGAAGGATACCAGCCGTAATAGCGCAATAAAGAAAGGAGCAACTGGTCAACTGGGAGTTTCATCCTAGAGGACAGAAACATTTTCTCATACCTTTTCTCACACACAGCATCCCTGTGGGTCTGTACTTGACCAGCACTATCACCACATCATAATACTGAGGCATTAAAGCATATGGGTGCCAAGAGAGACTGATACATGTTTGATGACACATGGCCAGGCAACCTAAGCTCCATCTGTCCTAAATTTCACTTTAAACTTCAGGAACAAGAGCAACCAGTCAGGTAAAACAATAACTGGCTTCTGTGGAAGGAAGGACTTTTCCCCAAGCATGAGATGTTAACTCTATCTAGCTCCCCCATTCACAGGTGGAAGTTTTATCCTTGTCATTCTGCGGGGAAGTGGCCTGTGCCAGGCACATACATCCTAAGGCTATTTTCTCAGGCCCTGCTGACGATTGGGCATCAATTCTCCAGGGCTGCTCAGGCAGAAAATCCACATCAGCCCCCCCCACCTCCCTCTGTTCCATCTTATTATTCCAAACAGACATACTTCCGCAGCCCAATAAAGACTCAGCACCCCCTCTGTGTGTGTGTGTGTGTGTGTGTGTGAGTGTGTGCAGGAGGTGGCTTGGTCAGGGGCCAACATGCATGAGCCAAGGCTGTTTCTGAAATCTCCACAAACAAGTCCAATGTCTCAGATTAATTCACAACCTCACAACTCAGAGCGTAACCCCCTTGCATTGACTCTGAAATAAACATAACACCATGGTGTCCCCCTGCTCCTTTGCCACCTAAAATACTCCAAAGGATGCTGTAAGCACCCAAGCAGACACAGAAACTGCTCAAACATCAGGAGTCACTGGCCAAAACTGTTGTGCCAGCGAGAGCAACGGCAATTCCAAGTACAAAACATCATGTCCTTAAAATAAGCAAGCAAAAAATGGCACTAACTGGTGATTGGGGGTGGTGGTGGGGAGTTGGAAATGCATCTCTTTAGAAAGTGTTTGCACACACTTACTTACTTACACACATACTTTCCAGTCAGAGAAACAAAGAGAATTTGTGTATGGATCTCAGCACTGTGAAACAGGCAACTGTTTTAATGTTTCAGGATTCATGCCAGCCAGTAGCTTTCCCTAGAGTTACTGGGTTTTCTGACAGGTCTTCAAAATTTAAGCAGTAAATTTAAGCAGTAAATTCTGGATTCTTTCTCCAGAAAATACATGTTTGTAGCTATAACAACATCCTATTCTATCTCAAGCTATGTTTTGACTTCCTGAATGATTTATTGCCTACTGTAATTCCCTTCAACTCTGCATTAGTTGGCAAACCTGGTCTCTCTTTTTCATCATCTTTTTTGCCAGTCACTGTTCAGAATATAGAAAAAATATTGAATTCTGCATTTCATCCTCTCTGGATACAGCAGGATTTGTATTCACTCCTCTGAGTAGGGCAACTGGATTTAGCAGCCAATTTGTTTAGCCAGGATGATCTGATTTGGCCATACTGGCTCTTTTAGTATTAATTCTGTGAATGGGAAGGTGGAGTCTTATTCCCAGACCAATATACTGCAAAGTAATTGAGTCTATAAAGTTATGATGCTGCATTCTTAAAATCTTGCCACACTTCAGCTAACTTTTCTCTTTTCTTGTACTTCCTTGGTTTATTAGAACTGGATATATTTTAGGAGACTAAAATGATGTGGGAAATTGTGAGGAATCAATTCTTCGAAGACCAGGATAAAAGTCTTCACTATGTTGGAAGAAATATAGGCAATTCTAATACTGTATAAGTAGTCCTTGACTTACAACCATTCATTCAGGAACTGATCAAAGTTACGGCAGCACTGAAAAAAGAGATTTATAACTGGTCCTCACACTTACTACCATGGCAGCATCCTCATGGGTCATGTAATCCAAATTTGGGCACTTTTTCCACCAGCGTATATTAACAATGATTGCAGCATTTCAGGGTCATGTGATTACCATTTGCAATCTTCCCAACTGGCTTCCAACAAGCAAAGTCAACAGGAAAGACTTTAATTAAGCTTTACAACTGCATAATTCACTTAACAGCTGCAGTGATTTGCTTAAAAAACTATGGTGAAAAAAAGATTGTAAAATCAGATGCAACTCACTTAATAACCACCCTGCATAGCAATAGAAATTCTGGCCCCAATTGTAGTTGTAAATTGTACAAGAATAAGGACAGTGAAGTATTGCAATTTTTTAAAAAGCCAAATGGGCCAAATGAAAGAAGGAACTTCTTCATGCTTCTGTTTTGGGAGCAAAAGTCTGACATGAAATATTAAAAGGGAATATCAAAAGCCCACAAGAATCTATGAATAAATACACGCTTTTGCAATGACTTGCAAATGGCCACATCAACCTAAGAGTGTCTGTGGGTTGTATGTAAGCATGTGTTTGTTGAATCAGGCAGGACAGCAGACATATGGCTGTGATGCAAGTCCCATCCCTTTGTTCTGTGTCACATGCACATCAAAAAGACTTATGGCTCGCATCGCAATACTCTGCTTGCCATCTTATCTATTCCGCCTATTCCCCATGTTTGCTTTTGTGACTGACCTTTTCTGGGCTTGGAAGCTAAGCAAGGTTGATCCTGATAACCATTAGGATGGGGGACTTTCAGGGAATAGCTCAGACTGGAAAGTTGAAAAGCATATCAAAGTATTGTTGCTAAAAACTTACTAGGAATTTTAAGTTGTAGGAATTACTCTTAGACAGACTATTGTCCAACATATTCCTTACTTGTGAATATAAAGAAGTCCGCATCATTATAGCTCTTTAACCAAAGAAGAGCCCCACCTCCAGAGTTGTTGAGTGATACTGAACATCCTTTCCACCACCCCCAAAACAACAGAACAGCTTTCCAAACTGGGATCTTCCCATATACATGATATGGGAACTGTGAATGTAGAATTCCTAACAGCAGTCCTACGACATCTTCTAGTCCAACCCCTTGCCCAGGCAGGAAACTCTACACCACTTCAGACAAATAGTTATCCAACATCTTCTTAAAAACTTCCAATGTTGGAGCATTCGCAACTTCTGGAGGCAAGTTGTTCTAACTGTCAGGAAATTTATCCTTAGCTCTAGGTTGCTTCTCTCCTTGATTAGTTTCCACCCATTGCTTCTTGTCCTACCCTCAGGTGCTCTGGAGAATAGCCTGACTCCCTCTTTTTTGTGGCAGCCCCTGAGGAATTACAACAGATTGGTATACGCACT
>JANHFT010008023.1:179786-199080 GCA_032467955.1 Pseudoxenodon macrops | reverse complement strand
GCTCTGTTAGCAATAAACGGTTGTGTTCAGAACGACCTGTCTCGGCTCAGTGATTGCCCACGCTCAACTCACAACAGAACCAATCCTGAAAGGCCCTGGCCTGACTCGGCCTGCTCCTTCCCAACATTCCTCTGAAGCCAATGAAGCCTCCCCCTGGATTTCTGTGGGCTCCAACTCTGGCTTGTCTTTCTCCACAGATTCAGGCTCCGAGGGTGGGGGGCATGATACTGGGAGAATGGGGGGCTGATCAGAGGTGGGATTCACTTACCTTCCCTACTAGTTTGCAAATGTGAGCGTGCACATGTATCTGCATCTGCGCATGCACACAGCCTTCTGTGCATGCACAGTTCTCATGCGTTATGTCTGGGAGGGTGGGTGGAGCCTCCCGCAGTCGCCGCTACCAGTTCGCGCAATCTGGAGAGAACCGGCTGAATCCCACTACTGGGCCTAATGTACCCCACCGGGGAAGGGATTCTATATAGCCTGCAAGTGATACAGAAGAAATGCTCTCATGTACCAGATAGCTGAGCTTTTGGCAGCAGGGTTCTCTTCAGACGAGAAGATCTGCAGATCTAAGTAATCAGGCATGTTCACAGTAGATGAATTAGGTTGTTTCCTCAAATTGATAGACCCTAAACCATTTAGACTTTAAAGGTCAACATCTTAAATTATACCCAGTTATCAATTTGCAGCCGGTGCAACTATTTAATATGAATATCACGTATTGTATCTTGCACTGAGTCGCAACTGGGCCATCATGGTTTACTCTAATTGTAATGTCTGTACTCCTTTCAATGCGGGGTCCTTGGTGCTCTCTGAGCTTGTTTTCTTGCAAATGTTTCAATACCCTAACTAGGTAACGTCATCAGTGCTAGTAAGGAGTGCTGTTTGCTGTCAGTTTATATGCTGGTAACTTGCCTGTCTGTGTGGGTGGAGGCGGTCTTAGAGATTGTTTGGTTGGGCTGTTTACTGAAGGGTCTTTGGCAATTTCTTGATTGGGGTATGGCTTTTACTTGATCGTTGGTCTGATGTTAACCTTGGAGTTAATCTATGCTGATCTGAGTGCTGATTACCAGTGGAGAGGTGCTGAAGTCTTTTTCTCTTTTGGGGTGGTTGATTATCTCTTTTGCATAGTCTATATATGTTATTAATGTCTCTGTCTATTGATGGCTGATTTGTCAGAGTGCCAGGCTTCTAGAAATTCCCTGACATTTTTGGACTTGGCCTGGTTTAGGATTGTCACATTTGCTCAATGAAAGTATGTTGTAAAATTAAAGAATTTTTGTCATGTCTTCTGACCAGGGGTGAAATCCAGCAGATTCTGGAGAACCAGTAGCAGAACAGGCAAATACCATCTCTGGCTGGCCTCAGAGTGGGGTGGGAATGGAAATTTTGAAGTATCCTTCCCGTGCCACATCCACCAAGCCATGCCCACCAAGCCATACCATGCCCATCAAGTCACGCCCACAGAACCAGTAGTAAAAATATTTGGATTTCACCACTGCTTCTGACTGCCAGTGGGTGTTCATTCTGTCAGTCTTCTGCCTGTTTGTCCTACATAGTGGTTGTTGGAATTTTCACATTGTATGTTGTAGATGACTTCTGTTTTTTCTTCTGGAGTTGCTCAGCCTTGGTTCCCTTAAGATGTTTTGAGGCCTTTAGCTGGTTTGTCTGCTACACTGATTCCATGTGGCTGTAGTAATCTATTTGTGGTTTCTGAGATATTCTTGATTATGGCAGTGTAATCCTTTTTAGGGTTTGTGTTGGTTGTGCTGTATTGGGTTGAGTGGTATGGGGCTTTTTGATAAAGTTGTGTGGGTATCCATTTTGTTTGGATGTGTTGTATAGATGCTCCATTTCCTTTTTTCTGCTGTTCTTGGTTGCTGCAGTGGGTTTGGGATCGTTTAAATAAAGTCCGTGCACAGCTTCTCTTGTGTGAGGTTGGGTTGTTACTTTGGTAGAGGAACACTTGGTTAGTATGGGTGGTTTTTCTATAGACTTGCATTTCTACTTTACCATTATGGTCTCTGCTGATCCGGATGTCCAGGAAGGGCAGTGAATTCTTGTTTTCTTCTTCTTTCTGTCTGTCTGTAGGTCTCTTCAACCTTCAGCACCCCTGTCAGGACCCCAGGCCAACCTGCAGACCCAGGTTTTAACATCCTCCCAGGAGGCCAAAAAAAGGTACAAGTAGATCTCACGTCAGATGGCAAGATATTCCAAAGAGCAGGGGCCATGGTAAAAAAAAACTCTCCTACTAGACCCCATCAGCTGAAATGTGATCTACAGCATGCCCCTTCTACTGGATCAAGTGGGACAGACCAATACCATTGGGGTGAGACAGTTCCTCAGAATACCTGGTCCTGTGCCATGAAGGGCTTTAAGGGTGATAACCAATACCTTGAATTGGACTTGGAAGCAAAGGGGATACCAGTGCAGCATGCATAATGGCGGTGTTATGTGTGCCTCTTAGAGAGATGACCAGGGCATGACTGATTGAGAGCAGGGCCTCACAAACCAGTTAAGGGTGCAACTGGTGCACAACACAACATTGTGCAAAGGCACTCCTAGTCACAAGTGTTATATGCTCAGAGTAGTAATTGTGAGTATTGTAACTTAATCCAGAACTAAAGATGATAAACTCCCAGATCCCCAAGTTCCATTTACCCACAACCACTTTGCCTTACTAGGGTTCAGTCGAGGTCTGTTGTCCCCAACTGGATCCCCACAGCCTCCAGGTACCATGAGAGGGCAGCCACAGCATTACTTTGGATCAAACAGGATAGAGATGCATAGTTGAGTAACATTAGTTTACCTTACGATACCTCATCCCATGGTGTTGGGTGATCTCAGCCAGTGGCTTCATGTAGATGTTAAAAAAAATAATAGAGTACTGAACTCTGCAACACCCCATATAGGAGAAGTTGTAGGTAGACTTTTTGCTCCCTATCAACACCAATTGGAACCAGCCTTGAACAAAGGAGGCAAGCCAGTGTAAAATTGTCCTTCCCTAGCCCCAAGTTCTGTAGTCTCCCTAAAAGGGTATTATAGTTGATGGTAATGAAAAACAAGAGGTCAAGGAAAGCAAGGATGGATGCACTACCCATATCCTGCTCTCACCAGAGATCATCTACAAGTGAAATCAGTGCTGCTTCTATCCCATAATCAGGTCTGAAACCTTGACTGGGCTGGATTCAGATAATCAGTTTTGCCCAGAATCCTCTTGAGCTGCAACGCAAGCACTTTTTCCACCACCTGCCCTAAAAAGAGATAGTGAAAACAGAAAAAAATTATCTTGATGGGGGAGGTCAATTGACAATGTCTTGAACAGGGACTAATCCAAGGCCTCTTTAAATCAGGAACTTCTGCAGTGATGAATTAATGACTGCCGAAGAACCCATCTGGATGTCATTGACCTTGAGGCTTTCATCAACCAAGAGGGATAACGATTTAATAACTAGGTGGTTGTGCTAACTGCCCCAAGGACTCTGTCCATTTTCTCAGGCCCAATAGAGTCAAATTGTTTCCAGATAACAGGGTAAGCAGCATACTCTCTGGACAATTCCAATGGACCTGTTCCATATTTGGAGTCCAACAGAGAACAAATCAGAGTGATTTTTATCCATCAGGTATTCAGCAAATTCCTCCATGCAGCCCTTTAGGTAATCAATCCCCTGAGCCCTGCTTACCCAGGAGGGACTGAGTTATCCTAAACAGGTTCGATGGATGACACTCTGCAAATGTAATAAAAGGGCATAAATAATGCTATTTCGCTGCCCCTACTACCATGAAGTAGGCCTTAACAGCGACTTTAAAGCCTGCCTGGTCAGACATGTCCTCATTTTTCTCCAGCAGTGCTCTAATTTCATCTCACCCTTCCATATCCATCCCACCATCAACATTTGGTAATGTTGAAGGATATTGTTTCCTTGGAATTGGCTGGCAGGGGATTATCAACCAGTCCAAAGGAATTTTGATTTTACCACATGGCAAAGTTGTAAGCCATCTTCCCATCAGTTTCAGTGATAATTTTAAATAGCCTAGGAGAGAAGACAGTAATCTGTTAATTAGTGCAAGTCAACAACCACCTAGATATCAAATTGTAGTCCTCAGCACTACCTTCTGACTGCATCCTGTCTGCCCAATCATAGGAATGATGCTTCCTCTGTTAGCATTGACACTGAAATCTTCCAAATCCAGAAATCTTAAGATCCATTTCCATGCTAGAAATCATTCTGGCTACATCGGGAAGAATGTTGTGAAACGAAATGCAGTACAGTACCACTATCCTAGTCCAACCATCCAGCAGCAAACTCATAATTGACAGAGAATTGGATGGAGTTCCTGGTAACAAAATACAGCCACCCTCTTATCCACTCTCTAGGCTAAGGCTGCTGCATTACAGAGGAACAGACTTAGAAATAAGAAGATTCATTATCCTGTCATCTCTCAGCCAGATCTCCGTAATTCATGAAAAATCAGCATTTTCATCTAATAATAAATTCTGACTAATAGATATTTCACTAGCAACTGAGCAGGCATTAAAAAGCAGGACTTTTCAATTGGTGGGCCCCATCTTCTTGGGTTTTTTTTTGCTGGGATTTGCTGGTTTGCCGAGCTAAGCAGAATCTTAACATCCGTTTTGTCCAAAATGGTACAAACCGGCTGCAGCCCAACACCGCAAGACAACTTTTACTATCCAATGGGCAGATGATTGCAGAATAGTTTCATCCAGGAAATTGGAGGCTTCAGTATATGACACAGACCATTTTTGGCCTTATGTTGAAGGTTTTTAGGGTTCTTTAGCTGCTATAGGTTTTCTTTTTTTTAAATTTGTTTTAGTTATTGTATGTATTTTATTTATTTTAAATTTTTGCACCAGAGTGGTCTATGTGTGATGGGTAGCCATATAAAGTGAAGTAATAGAAAAATAAGCAACAATATTCCTGGTCTTGCAAAGAGAGCTGGCTAAATTGTTACTTTCTCAGTTTATCCCCAAACAGTTGCTGGTGAATTAACAGTGTGCTTGAAAAGTGCAAATATTTTTTTAAAATTAGAAAAATTATGTCATAACAATATAGTTAGAAAGAATGGCTTATACTTAATCTCCTTAAAGTAAATAGATGATGAAACCTTTAATGAAAAGTCTAGAAACAAATACTCTTTAATAGTCCTCCCTAACTGATGCCACTGATGTCAAATGCTAATCATTATGAAGTTTTGGGAAGATTCCATTGAATTTCCCTTCCCATAACTTAAATTTTATGTTATTTTATTTTGTGTCCAACACTCCGGAGAACAGAAAATAAGATTTCTGCATGCTGTCTTGAGCTCCTAAATATCAATCACTTAATCATTCATTGAAATCATTTTTAATGTTTGAAGAATGCTATAATACCTGTTTTCTGTTCTCATGCCTAAGTCATTCAATCTCTCTTCACAATACTTTAAAACCTAAATTCATGCAAATAAGCTCCTAGACCTGAGCTACTCAAGGCATGCACGCATTCAGTTTATATTCCACTTTTCAATTCTTAAAAAAAACCACAACGAAATCAATGTGAAAATCAATTAATACAGGGCTAATCAAAGAGAATACTTTTTGGCTGCTCAAAGAGAGTGACATCCAAGTACAATTTCCAAAGGAATAGCTACAAATGTAATTTTCTTGCTTGCCAGACAGTTTCAAGTACTCAATACATATTCATGCAATACTTGGGGAAAATATCCTCCATCATATAAATAAAGGTGCAGATATAGTAATCTCAGCACCACCCTCTACTGGAGAAAGAAAAATGAATTTGGGAGAACTTGGGCAAAACATTTAACTGGGAACTCCAGAGGATTAACATTATTTTTCCCAATAGCCTCAGAATCAATGTATTGGAATCCTCAGGAAACAGGAAAAATGAAGAAAAGAAACCAGATAGCTTTGGTGTGGAGAAATAGATAATGTTTAAGCCAGGAATTTGTTTCAAATCTCTCTTTTTCTAACATGGTGCTTAGCTAAGTCTGTCTCTATTTCTATGTATTAATTATAATGCTGGGTTTTATGTCAGTGTTGAATAAAACCTCAGGCTGTGTACAAGCCTTCATGAAGATATATTATTTTCTCTATGTTTTCTTTCCATGATCTGTAATTTTTTTAAATCTCCCCAGTCACTTGTCCATAGTTCCTGACTGGAAACAAACCATTTGAATCAGACCAGCCCCATAATTTTCTCCTGTAATTCTCTTTTATATTTCTGTCTATAATCAAAACTGCTCTATCATTATCTACCAGCATTTAGTATATACATGTTAAGATCAAAAAAGGAATATTATATTTTACCTTTTTCAAAACAGAGTTTGATGGTGTCTTCTTTCTTGCGATGTTTATTTTATCTCCCAAAGAAAGAGAGACATGTTTCTTGAAGATTTACTAAGTTACAGAGCTAAGAAGCTGCATTATAAAAATTATTTCCCTTAAAAACGTTTAGTCACCAAAAGGCAGCTCAGAATCTAGCATCCTTATCTCTCTCAAACAGCAGGACTGGGGAAGGACCCCATTTGAAGCACCCTTTGAAAAACAGTTGTTGTGACAGGGAACAACCAAGTTTATATACACCCAAATAGGAGGCAGCATTGTATTCTGAAGACTCAAAGGACTTCTGTGAGAGAGTTATTACACCCAAAGAATGCATACTATGTACACGATCTTCAGAAAGGCTTCTCTTACTATTCTTAACACATAATACTGAGTGTTGATTTGCAAATGTATTATTATTATTCATCAATGAAAATTAACTCTTGGAAGAGACAAAAACAAATTAAACACTGTAGACTGATTAACAAGTATTCATGAGACTATAGACTGAATCTCACTATGAAACAACATTAACTCATATCATTACAGTGGTTTCTTACAATCCAGAATAACATTTTTTTTATAAAAAAATACAAAGTATACAAAGTCTGACACAATATAGTAGAAATGCAAGTGAATATCCTATCATTTTGAAGGCAGATGCTCGTTATGGGAAGAAATGATGTGATGAAATAATCAATAGATTATAAGAAATGGAAAGAATGGGGATGTGAAATATTTTGTAACTCAGCTGGTATATATAGCTACTTATCACATGTCAACAATGAAGAAATCCAGGATGTCTAGAAACAAGCACATCATCCTGGGATTTCTTCAGATCATATTGCATTCAGACTTGGGTAAACACAAACAAATTTTAGGATTTAAGTGTCTGTGATGTAAATTGATCACAGCCATAAAGATATATATATGGAGAATCTAAGCTGGTCCGAATAGATAAGGTCTGGGATGACATGCAAGCTAATGAGCGTTTGAATATAAAGTAAAATGTGGCATTTAGATACAATCATTATCTTAACTGCAGAGACAAGGAAAATATTACTTTGAGCTTTGAAATTAAGATTTGTCTTCCTAATAATATTTTAATAGGATATCTAAATAGTCCAAATATTCAAACCTAAAAATATTTCAAATATACATTGATATAAAATGGAATAATCACAAAGTACCAGATCTACTTAGTGCAATAGAGTTTGTTTGTTTGTTTATTCTAAATCCACTATATAGATTTCACAATAAAAATACTTAAAAACTAAATTGCTGCATTGTACCTCATAATAATACATTATTCTTTAATTTTTCCCTGTGTCTGATGCTGATTACCAAATCGCAAAGGCTTTGTGGCAATATGGAAGTATTTCTCACTATAAGGTATGAAAATATTACAAAAGATAATAAAACCTGATCCTTTTAGTTTATTGGATATGTATATGTATTTGTGACGCTACCACTCATTATCCATGAAACTATTGAAGGAAATATGAAAGAGATAAATTACGTTTTAGTTTAATATTCATATTATATCACTGGTTATATCTATACCAACTTCAGATCTTTTGAGTTTTATAATGATAGGGCTTTCTGTGAACATCTGTGGAAGAAAATGCAATTTGCTAGTTCTAACATCTCTTGAACAAATATTCCAGCTGTATAATTTGAATTTATGCCCAAATCTGATCTTTGCCACTTTTTCTTGCTTTGCACACTGTCCTATAATTCTGCTTAGATTACAACCTGAACACTGAGATTATTAAATCACAGTTATCACTCATAGTCCAGTGGACAGGCAAGCCCCACCCTTAGGAAACATTTGCTTTTGGGCACCTGACTCCACAGGGCAGTGATAATTCCAGCTCCTCCTTGCTGCCTGGCATTCATATCTCATACTATCGGACATCAGTCACACTCTGAGTCAGATTTCCCTATAAAAAGCCTTTTATCTTGTTGATATCACAACCTATGCACACTGAGACTCCTGGGTTAGCAGGGCTAAAGTTGCAGGATAGTTCAACTGAGGAGGAAAAAAAATAGGATGTTGAGTCTGTGCTTAATTTTCAATAAAAGCATAACATAGAGGAAAATGGAGATTATGGAAAAATGAAGCAATGCCTAAAATAATGGTCAGTAGAACTTACTTATCAAATGTTAGTGACAATGAAGTAAAATCTCAGCTAAAAACAAGGGGCCTCTTCTTCTTCCGGGCCTTCCAAATGTTGGTCCCTAACTCCTTGAATTCCTAGTTGGTTTGACCAATATTGCCAAACCAGGGAAGGACATTTAATGGGAATGTAAATATTTATTTTATTTATTCATTTATTTATTCATTTTGTCAAGCCTGTATATGATTACAGACAAAATATAAACATGATTGTGAATATATAAGATGTACAAGCATGGTTATGAGTGCATGATATTTTACGAATACATGGGGACATTAGGACAGGGACAGTAGGCATGCTGGTATGCTTATGCATGCCCCTTACATTAAGTCTGCCAAAGAAAATATTATAAAGAAAATAAGAACCTACTAGGAAGGTAATGGCACTTCGGTTTTTAAGAAAACAGGGACTATTCACGCAGGTATGAGTTTCCCAAACAAGACCTCCCAGAAACCTACTCAGGAAGTCCTCTATTGTTATTCTCTCTCCTTTCCATGATCATTTCCTGTATTGTGATAGCTGGGGATCCCCTTTTGATTAGCACCCAATGATGGCTTTATCTACCATTAATCTTCTGGTCTCTTTCAAAAGCTATCTTCAATCATGGCCCAAGCAACTTCCCTTGAGCCAGACAATTCCATATGCTGAATGTGCAGACGCTTATTAAAAATCGTACATACCGTATGTTCCAGAGGTGGGTTCCTACCGGTTCTATAGAACTGGTAGTAACTTCTTGGTGATGTCACGGAGATGGTCCTGTCGGTGGCTCCGTGGACACCGCCATCTTGGATTTAATTTTTGCTTCTGCGCAGAAGCTAGTTTTTGACTGCTCTGTGCGCATATGTGCGCTTCACGTGCACACACGCAGGGCAAGCCTGAGCGAACCGGCAGTAAAAATATCCAGAACCCACCCCTGATATGTTTCTCGAACCATCTGCCAAGTATTGTGTGCACTGTTTTGAGGCCCTAAAGGAAAGGTGAGATGTAAATCTGACAAAATCATCATCATCATCATCACATTTTATTCATAACTTCAAGATCTTTATCATAGATAGATGGTCTTGTTCAGTTCTTTAGCAATAGCAACATCTTCTTCAATATACTAATACTGATGTGTATTACTTTATTGTTATTTGCTCTGAACTTTATTACTCATTTCTATAGAAATATCTTTTTTGATTCCACCAAAGACTATGTTGGGTTTAATATCCTAATCCTTTGGCACAAGTAAGATTCCACAAATGAAACAATAATTAGGTAGAAGGCTCATACTAATTAGGGCTTTCTTTTTATCCATCTGCCCTCCTTTGTTCATCTTCTGCCTCCATATCACAAACATCCTAACACTACAATCCTATTTATTTACTTAATAAACGTAGGTAGCGCCATCTCACTCTCAGAATTCTGCATTTTCAAATAACTGAGCAAGATGTACCCTATCTTAACCTGGCACTCTTCAGAGGTATTGGATCAGAGCTCCTATCCTCCCCATTCCCCACTAAGGTGGTGGAGACTAAAGTGCATGATTACAACTTTAATTTGGGAAATTAAAAAGTATATGGCTCAGATATCAAAACATTTCTCCTGTGTTTTTTTTTCTTTTCTGGATTTTACATTTTCTTGTTTTCTTTGAAATTCAAAGCTTGCTACTCTTTTGAAAACTTAATTAAAGATTGCCTCATAATGGATTTTGGAAGCTAATGGTGTTATGCAATTTTAGCCCTGTTATATCCAACTACTGTGAAAATGCATTACAGGAAATCAGCACAAGGGGGCATATCAAAAGTATTTTGTTAAATTTAGAGGAAGTAGAGTACCTTCATCATCACTCCAGTGTTTTGTATCACAAGCTAAAAGTGCTGCTTCTTAGAATCTAACTTAGAATATAGACACACTATATTTACCCCAGCTAGTACTTTGTACTATACATAGAATACCAGGCTGTCTTTGTATTTGTACAAATAGCTTCATTTCCTTCTATGCACAAATCTAGCTAACAATGGGTCCTCCTAGTATAGGTTGGGCTGGTTCCCTCCCTGTTTCATTCCTTGCCAGCAGTCCAGCAAGTAAAACCACAGATTCCATTTATCCTTTTTTAGGATCCAATTATTAAGAGATTCATACTTCCTAACATGTTAGAACATCACTGGCTGACTCGCTCAGGGAATTTTCTATTTCCCCCCGGCTTCTCTGATCAGCTCTCAGAACAGGAACAGTAGTTCCAGAGTGACACCAAGTGCCAAAGGCACAATTGTGAAGAACTCATCCGAACATTCTCGGTAAAGCTTTACTTCCACTCCACATTTTGTCTGTACGGAAAGCTACTTTTCTCCCTCTGACACAATGTTGTTATCCTCAGTAACACTGGTATTGTACAGTTTCTGAAGCAGCCCCTATTTTGGTAGGAGAGGTAAAAGTGCAAGACCCCCAAATGAGAGCAATTTCCAGTACCATATCTAGAACATCATTTCTCAATCTCAGCAACATTAAGACGTGTGACCTGCAACTCCCAGAATTGCTGGGGGCTGAAAAACACAGCCTTAGATTTCACCACCAACAAATGTGATTAGAAAACCCTCTCGGTTGTTACTGCCTTGGCTTAGAGAAGCCTTCCTGAAGATGGCTGGACTTGGCTCACACAGCATCTGGCTAAGATATTCCTTTTCTTCTGGGAGTCTTATCATCACGGTTTAATTTTGAAATTAAAAGTGTCCACGCTAGGTTTGGTATGATGGTTTTTACACCGTTTTTCCCCCCCTATGCCATTTATGTTGTATTTCCACTTTATTGCTTTTGTTAATTTTATTGGTATGTGCACGTCTTTGCTATTTACGGACAATATTGGGCAGATGGAACACAATCATTTTGCCTTAAAGGGTAAAAAGCATCGTCTTAGCCCTCTTCTCCCTCATTAGGATACTGATGTCAAATATTATCTGAACAGAACAACAGACAACCAAGGGCCTAAGTGGCAGTTGTGAAATGTAGGCTGAAACATCCTGTTCCACTTCTCAGAAAGATTCAAATCAATCTTACACTGCAGATTTTTATTCCAAGACGATGAAGAACGCAAACTCTGGATCCAGCTTTTCCAGCATTACAGGATGTTTGGAGTAGCTTAGGAACACAATTTTACCAAAGCCAGTTACTCATACACACGCAAAGCTCATCTAGTATAGCTTTCCCAATTCATCAGACATTCACTTTATTCATGTTCTCATCCATTTACAAACAAAGGCTTTTCTGAACAAAACCCTGGAAAAAAATCACCAAGAAACTTGGTCTTTTATATCAAGAATTCTATAAAATCATGTTTTATCCAGTTTTACTGCATTTTTGTTAAGATTCTACCTTGGAGGATGTGATTTCTACCCTGAACCGAATGTATGTATCTCCCTCCCCCAAGTATAAAATTAATAGTACACATAGAAATATAACTACTATAGCTTATTGAAGCCAAATGAAGCATTAGTGGGTTAACCATATCCAAAACTCATGTCTATACTAGATTTAATGAGTCATAGCTAGCTTCCAGCATGAGAAATAAAATGCTTTTATATTGTCAGCTTGTGTTGAATCTTTTTTCTGTTGCAGGAAAGTGAAAACAAATCTTTGAAGGTTATGTTCCTTTCCAGAAGGGCTTGATATATGTTAATTTTAAAGGTGTATATTGTTGCTGTCTTTGTATACCTTTGTGTAAGATATGTTGCTTGATATATATATATATATATACTGTACTCAACACAACGAATGAAACTTGCCTGTGTCACTTAACATTTTACCAACTCAATGCCCAAACTCTACAAAATAGTTGCCTCAATTTCATTTCTAACTAAGGGTTCAGAATTGCTTCAAGGTTTCTGTACTACTGTGGCCAATAAGGCAGAAACTCTTCCGTTCTGCATTCACCTAAGAAATAAACAACAGAAAAGAATGTTTCTCCAGCAGAATTATGAAGTAGATGATTGTGGCTGAAACTTCTCCAGTCCTCAATTCTAGCCACAGCTTACATAGTTTGGGATAATCGGTTTTGCCAGTGCAGGTAATGCCACATCAAGTCTACACAAGTCTGGCTCCTAAAATGAAGCACATAAGTGGCTGTGGGAGGGAGAGAAGATGGAGAAAGACCTGCTAAAGCTTAGTCACCCCATGTTAATTTAAAAGGAAGCCTCAGTACTTAGTGAGAAGTGAAACGACCAGTAGATCCAGTGCAGTAACTCCATTGAGCCAGAGGGATGGGCAGTGCCCAACTTCAAAAAATGAACATACTGACAAACTTGGGATCATTTAAAACCGAGAATCTAAAAGTCCTTTCTACAGCCATGATCACAGTACTGGCTCCTGAATTTGACATAGTTACTGAAAAAGGGCACATGATAAGATTCCTTCATATTGTGAAATGAGATCTGGCAATGTATATCTCCAATTTAAGAATTTTGTAAAAGTTCTAAAATATATTTTTCTTCAACTTGATTTACTAGAAGCATTGCTGCTGTTACTGGTATATTGAACTTTGTAACTAGATTGCCTTTTTATGTATTTTAAAAATAGCTTTACATTTCAATCTTAAATATGAAAGCTGCCTTTGCCCTCAAAGGTGGTGCTTAGACATCTCTTAAACAAATAATATCACTATTCTCCTTTAAAAACCTTCTTTCCAATCACGTCAGATGCAAAGTGGTGGCTTTTTATTAATATTTTATTTATTTTATATTGGATCAACAACATTTCTAGGTATGCATATGCATAAAGCTAACATTCTGCATGGAAATTGCTAATTCACAAACTGTACAGACAGGTGCAGTGCACATACCAGAGCTGAGGTCATTTATTAAATGGACCTCAACTATTAAAAAAACAAAACACATATATTCATTTACAGCATTTTAAAAAAGAATTACAACTTTTTTTTTTTGCATAAGCTACATATTAAGAGGTCCTTTTCCCCCTCCAAAAAGAACATTTCAAGTATAGCAGAAATGGACAAAAATGCCCTTTATAAAAATAAAATCCAAAAGCCATTTAGACCACACAAAAAAAAAGCAGCTGCAGCAGTACCTGGCTTGATGATCGTCCTTTAGAACAGGGGTGTCAAACTGGTGGCCTGTGGGCCGAATGCGTCACACGCAGATCACGCCCACCCCAACTCCGCAAATGGGAAAAACAATATGTGACGGTGAGTTTGACACCTGTGCTTTAGAGGATATCGCCAATGACACAGATAAAAGTGAGGAGAAAGACCCTATGGTTTATTAAAAGGTATAAGTCTCAATTCCCATCAGTCTCGTTCTCGCTTGTTAGATGGTCTGGGCTATAGCAGTTTCGAAGCAACATAAAGAGCAATATGGGTTTCCCGCTTACAGACAAAAGTATCCTTAAGGGTCTATCATTTAACACACAGACGGTGTAATGATCTGCCCCCATCAGAGATCAGGTCCATAAAATAGTAATTTAATGGTTTAACCGGCATCTAAAGTTATTGATGGTTTAAAAACAATGGCCTATTAATCATTAGCCTTCTGGAACAAACTATTGTAGTACTTTAAAGGCATCTTTGTTTGTGCAAATGAATAGAGTTCAGAAAATGCCATAGATTCATGTGCTTTCAGTACTGAGAGATAGAGTGGCATCACCAGTAAAATTCATTAACTAATGTGCATTAGAACAGAGTTAAATTTACACAGTGGTTAAAAAGCAGTACAAATGGCTTTTTCCATACATGATTTAATCCTATACAACATGTTGAGGTATTATAATTAATATATATATATAAACATATTTTAGCTGTAACCCTATGCACACTTATCTGGGAATAAGATACAGGACAAACAGATTTATTTTTGATTCAATCTAACTAGGCTTGCATTGTTAATAATAATTGCAGTATTATGTATATTTATTTGAAAATGTATTTGTTCTTGGCTGGTTTGAAACATGCTAAGCCATAAACCATAGTTATAAATAATGTCTACATTTATATAACATGCTAATCCGATACCAACAAACCACATTATGGCTTGTTGTGATATGCAAACCAAGTGGTGATTAGCTGTTACACACAAGCATGCATAGGCGTGCACCTTACAGTGGCTTTCATTGGTTAATAGCACTGAAATAGTAGAGTTTATTTCTATTTACTCTCGTAAGGCATTTTTTTCAAGGCTCTGTTTATAACCAAGTGGTTTTACCACACCTCAGAATTGTGAATCAAGGCAATTTTTGGTCCTGCTTTGGCAACATCCCTGAGCAAGAAAAAGAAGATGGGCACCTGAAGTGTATGGGTTTGTAGCTTTACCTCTGAGCACAGAACTTCGCTGCAAAACATTTGTTCCTAGACACTATAGCTTGCACAACCTACCAACACAACTCTTGTCTTTGTTCAGAGTATATATTATTTTAGAACCTATTCCGGAAGTGGCCATTTTAGTTTCTTCAGTTGGATAATCCCAAAACACGCACTGCTGTCAGCTGGAGACTTATTGGTGGATGTTACTTGCTTTAAGAAGGGTTACATCATCACAGGTTGTTTATTGGTCTGAATAGATTGACCATACTGGAAACTTTACAGCTGAAACAAAACGTCATTAAAAAAAATTTAATACCAAAAAAGCTAATACTAAAAGTTTGGCCAAAAACAAAACAAAAAAAAGAACATTACTTTTAAGAAGTCAGGAAAGCTTAAATATTTGCCTTTAATCCATAATTAATTATACATGTTATAAATCAATATGGATGGTTGTGTGTGGATTTTCCTTTATTTTGTACCACCCATTTGAAGAACAAAAGGATTCGTATTTCCACCCACTTTGATTTTTCCCTATTTCAAGGTCTACTTTAGAAAGTAGTTTTATAAAACAGAGCCTTTTAACATGACAAGAAAAAAAAAAACCATTGTGTAATAAAACGAAGAATAATTAAAATTGCATGAACAGCTTGAGACAATCAAGATGGGATCTGCATTATGGCTGTATACACTGAGGGTTTGGGGATAATCCTGCCAGTTACACTGCTCACACCAAACCTCTAGGACAATTTTTCTTAAAAGTACAGTCCCTACAGTAGGCAGATTTGTGTAGCTATTCACCTTTAAATACATACTTTTTCCATAAGAATAGAGATCCTCTTTAAATATTAAAATGTTTCAATAATATATACATAAATTAGCTAGTCCAATAAGAAAATATTCCATCCCTTCATAAATAAGAGTCCTCAGTCTCTTGCATTTCCCCCCCTCCCCTCTTCTTCAGCCCTACCATAGTCCACCCCACTGCCCCAAGGAGACAGCCATGCTTCACACATGCCTCTTCATGTGCAGGGCCAGATGATCTGATCGAGAGAACGCGCGGTCGCACAGCTGGCATTGGAAAGGCCGGACGCCTGTATGCTTGCGGTAGTGGCGCGTCAGTTCATCTGACCGTGCAAATTTCCAGCCACAGCCTTCCCAGGTACAATGATAAGGCTTCTCACCTGGGAGAGAGAGTGGGGGAGAAAAAAAAGTTTAGTAAACTTTCCAACTTGGTGAAAAGAAGTGAAAAAGCATCCTTTTCCTATTACACAGACAGCACAACATTTGTGGAGACCTCATTAAATTCCCATTAGGAAAAGGGAATTGAATTTATTGTCTCTTTTAAGATTGCCCCATTCATCTCCTCTATCCTGCCTCCACCTATCTCTCCCCCATCCCCCCAATAAGGAGAAAAGTAATTGTACCAATCTGATAATCAGATGATGGTTAAAATCCTCGGGCTACAGGCTAACACCCACTTTCCTGACAGCGCCCCCACCAAACGGGGGGGAGGGGGAGGAGAAAGTTACTTTTGAATGAGAGTTCAAAATCCATAAGCGGTCGACTTAAAACTATTCGATGGGCTGAATCAAGCCACCGGCTCAGCTGCAGTGTCCAAGAAACCCGGAAGTTAAGTCAGGACAAGTAAAAAGCGATACATTTGGAAGACGCTTAACTCTGCAGGTCCTGTAGCATAAAGCCTGACCCGGCAGAGCTCGATCAGCCTCTGAGCCTCTACAAATGTCTTCCTAACTTTTTTTGGGGGGGGCCTCTCGTGCCCTTGCATTCTATCCCATCACGGGTGGGGTAACCCCCCCCCCACGAAGAGGCTCGCTCCCCAACATCCACCAAGTCTCCCTCCAGCCAATGCCCCTCCTGACACCCCCCCCTCTTGCCCGGCGCCCTTACCCGTGTGAGTCCGCATATGCGCCTTGAGGTGCGAACTCTTCGTGTAGGTCTTCCCGCAACCGGCGAATTCACAGTTGTGGGTGGCGGTGCGTTTGCGGGCCCAAGAGCGCCGACCCCTTTTCGGCTTGCATTCCTCCGGGGGACCCATCGGGGCGTAGTAATCCAAGACGGGCGAGTGGGGCGGCGTGACGAGCAGGCCGGGGATGCCTTGGGCGCGCGGTTTCAAAGGCTCTCGAAAGACGCTGAAGTGTCCGTGGAACTGGGACTGCATCTGGCCGGCGAAGTTGGGCTGGAAGAGGTGGGCAGGGCGCGGGTAATGGTGGGGAGCCCCCATGGGGGCGCCCAGATCGCCGCCCATCTGGCACTGGGACCCCGAGCCCATTTGCTCGCCGGGGAAGCCGGAAGGCGCGTGCTGGAGCAGAGGCTGCATCAGGAGGGGCTTGTGGTCCAGGGCTCCGGCCGCCAGGCAGTCGGGCGGGCCGCTCAGCATGCAGGACTGGCCGTCCATGGGCTCCTGCTTGACGCGCAGGTGCTCTAAGGGCAGCCCCCCGGGCAAGCCGGAGGGCGGGTGGGCCAAGCCCGGGGCGCGCAGCTCGGTGTATTCCCGCCGCTGGAGCTCGCAGTGGCTGGGACCCACCGAGGGTTGCTGCATGTCCTGAGTGAAAAGCTCGGCTACGTAGCTGTGCCCAGGGCTGGGCAGGTAAGACGCGGCGAACTTGTTAGGGGGCTGATAGTTTGAACTATCGCTGTCGTAGGTGGTGCCGCAGCTCTCCGGGGTTTCGGGCAGGGGGTAGTTAGGGTTGGCGCCGGGATGCGCGGGCCCCACCCCGCCATTGGGCTGCCCGTTGGTGGTGTGAGCCAGGATGAACTCCAGGTCGACGAAGTTACCGAGCTCGTCGGCTTCCCTCTTGATGGCGGTGGCAATTTCCACGGAAGGAGGAGCCAGCCTCTGCGGAGGGAAGAGCAGGAGTTACCGCGTGGAAGGAGGGAACACGCCCGGGAGTCAGATCCCAGCATTAGGAACAGCACCCCCCAAACTTGAAAAACGGGTTACGCGCCTCTTCTTTCCCGAGCAGCCCCAGCTTCGGCCTTGTACTTGCTTCCCCCCGGAGATCAGGCTTCTCTGAACCCCGCACCGTCCCGGTCGCCGGATCGGAAGAAACTCCGCATCAGCTGTCCCTAAGTACCCTCCCCCCCCGAGGAATGATGGAGGAGTAAATTAACCTGAAGTTTTCAGCCCCGCCCTCTGCGCGCACCGCCACCGCGATCGTTTCTTGGCGCGAACCCCCCTCGCGTCGGGCGCGGAGCGATCGCCCCGGATTTGTCTTTTTTTGAGTGTCAACAGATGCCCGGAGCTGAGAGCCCTTTGCCGAAATCCGTTTAATTCTGCCGCCAAGGGAACTTCGACCCGAAGCCCTTCCGAGCCCAACCGAGGCGTTTACAAGAATACTTGTAAACTCCTTGTTTGCTAAAGCAGAACTCGAACCTACACATTTCTCAGCACTGTTCTGTATCATCACGGAGAGACACTCGAAGGGCACAATGAGTTTTGCCCACAAAGATGCGCAAGGAATCCCCTAAAAAAAGAAAAAAAAGAAAAGGGGGGGGGAAAGGAGGGGGAACGCAAAATTCGGACGCCCAGCTTCACTTGCTTTCAACTAAAACGAAACTCTTTTTAAGTGCAGCCCAAGAACCTTTCCTAACAGGTTTGCCCTTTTCCGACGACGCTTAGCTATGTATGGAGTTGGGACTCCAGATAAAGGATTCCGCCAATTATGGCAACACACTTTACTGGGACATCAAATCAGCCCGATCAGGAACTCCACCCTGCTTAAGTCTCCGCACGTACTTTTTGGACCAGGACCAGAATAAACTATAATAAACGCGCACAACTCGGATAAGTTGAGAATGGTGCTGCCAAACCCCTTTGCTCAGAGCAGGGGACAAAAAACAAAAACTTTGCTCCAGATTAAGAAACTCCAAAACTTTCCCTTTAGGGGGGTCTACTTAGCGTCGGATCTCCTAAACTCTGCCTCTTTCGTCAGCTTTTCACCAACGCGGCTGAGGAATAAGTTTGCTCGCCGCGGATCTGCGCGTCTCGTTCCGGTGCCCAAGCGACAAGGGCAAAAGGCGACCGTAGATCGCACATCTAGACCCAAGAAGGAGAGGCGGCAAGTGGGGAAAGCACCCCTGGGCAATTTGGAACAGAAAATTGCCGGAGAAAAGAGCCTTTGCGTTCCTCTGTTCAAAATTGCCCGGCCGGTTCCGAAGCTCCTGCCCCAGAGATATTCGCGCTCGTTTAGATCTACTTTCAATTTTTTTCAACGTTTTGTAAGATCCTCCAGTGCGCGTCTCCAGTGAAACGACTGAGTTGAGAGAGAGATCGCAGGTTCCTCGCTTCCCCCCCCGAAGAACTCCCAACCGCCAATAGCTCCCGTACCATCTCGGGCCGCCTCTCTTCCAGCTGCACCAAGCCGGCAAAGGTGGAGATGGACGGCAAGGCAGCTTCCTCCACTGCTACGCTCATCTTGCGCGGTCGCTCGAGCTGGAAAGCGCTCGGTAACTGCCTTCGGTCCG
>JANHFT010008023.1:152993-179776 GCA_032467955.1 Pseudoxenodon macrops | reverse complement strand
AAAAAAAAAAAAAAAAAAACCCCCACCCCCCCAACTCAAAACTTTCTGTACGAGTTCAGCTTGTGAAACAGCTGAGGCTGCTGCAATTGGTCGAGGGTTTGATTAATATTCATGACAAGCCGCTTTGGATTTGGTTTCGCAAGGAGAAAGCCACGCCCACGAGAAAAAAAGGCTAGTTGAAAACACGACGGTTGCTGCCAAGAGAGAGGAACAAGTGGAACGGCCCGGATGCAGAACCGTCCCCGGAATGGTCCTCCAGAGTGCTGAAGTGTCAGTAATGCAACTAACTTCGCCTTGGTAAACCTTTGAAAGCGGCAGCCTCCCCGCTGGGTTGTAAAGGCAAACCAGTCCTCCTAATTCCCCCGCGGCCTTCCAGACTAGCAAAGCAGGGAGGACTGGAGATTGATGGAGTGAGAAGACCAATATTTCTAGGTTAGGGAAGGCAGTCCTGTGGTGCCTGACCATACATGGGAAGGTTCAGATTATATTCTCCATTCTCTTGAGGAAGATACTCCAGGCTCTGTTACTCTCAGCCTATGTTACGGTTTACAGGGTTCTTGCAAGGATAAAATAGGTGTGTAGGAGAGGATCACGTGCTTTGGAGTACTGTAGCTTAGGATAAACATAAAGGAAGCTACAGCTATTTTTACAGGGCCACAGGTTGAATTCTGATCTTGGTCTCCAGGTGCTCTCAAATCAGTTTTCCCCTTGTTTGCCATGACAGTCTGAGACTTGCAGATTGACTAATTTACACTTGGTTATTGACCAGTCAATACTTGGATTAGCAATTATAGTATTTTTAAAACTTACGAGAGCAGGTCACACTATTATGTGGAGCGCCCTCTCCATGTTACAAGGAAATGTGCTTGGGGATCCTATTTCGTTGCAATAAACCAATATTTAGATACAGTACTGTGTAGTAGACGCCAGGAAAACAAAACAGATGAAATGGCCAGAAGCAAATATCTTGGTATTAAAAAGAAATGTCAAAGTAACGAAAATGATTGTTGTGCACTTCTTGGTATGGAGATTGTGTCAAGGTGTCAAGAGAATATAGTACATGGATTTTAAGGCAGGCATTGAAAGGAGAGATTGCACTGTGGGCTTGTTTTGGCTGCGTCTCTGAGTTAGGTTGCTCATCCCTTGTCACCTGAAATGCAAGTTGGGAAACTTTGGCGCTGCAAATGTTATTGAACAACAAAGTTCAGCATTCCTCACTGCTGGGCATATTGACTGAGGCTTCTGGGTATTAACATTCAGTCATACCTGCAGGATAACTTCCCCGAAGTGCCAAGCACATTATTATAATGATAATATTAATACTGATACCAGTTGCAATTTAGATCTACTGCAGTCCAAAACAGTGTTTCTCATCATTGGCAGCTTAAAAAAATAAAAATAAAGTAAACTTCAAGTCTCACAATTCCTCACCCCCACCTAAAGATGAGAAACACTTACCCAGAAGATATTCTGGCAGAAACTTTTCCCAATAGATACTTATATATTAAAACTGACCATGAAAAAAAACCATTTCATTAAAGCGATTTCCATTATTGAACTACGATTCAATCTTTCCACTATTTAAAGAAGTTTAAGCATGAATTTACTTAATGTAACACACTGACTGCTTTTATAAGTCTTTTTTAATCCTGGTTGATCTCATTTGTTTTTGAATATAGCATATCTTAGATTGTAAGAAAGAGAGTATTGATCGATTCACGATTCTACATTTAGCCTTTCTCAATACAGTAACCTTCAAATGTACTGAGCCATGATCCTATTTGGTGATTCCTTGCGTATGATCACAACTGGTTAGGGTGATGATGGGGGCTGTAATCCAAAACATTCAGAAAGCCACTGGTTGAGGAATTAAACAGTAGAAATATAAAAATTAATATGAAATGCTCTGGGCATCATCATCATGATGTGGCGATGTTCTGGGAGGCGTCCGGCTCCATTTTTCCCTCGGGGACCTTTCTCTTGACTTCAGGAAGCTCCAGGAAAGGCTTGATTTGGGTGACCTGGGTGGGTTTGTTCAAAATATATTTGTCTCTGTAAAATGATAGCGGGATTACCTGAACAGCCCTATCTTTTCCATTTGAATTTAGGAGGCTCCATGAAAGGATCTCTTTGCATCACCTTCTTGTTTTTATTCAGACGCAATGGGATTATTTTCAGACATGCTGGAGAGTCATCACTAGGGAATCGAGACTCGGGTGATCCCATGACTTGGCCTGCTGGTCTGATGATGCAACCTTCCGGCCTTACTTTCAACTGAGCCAGGTTTTGATCCAAGGCCTCCTTGAGGTCAGGGGCTTTAACCTACTGTGTCTGCGGAGGAGGGGATGCTGCACAGCCTCTGTAGAGAAGAAGAGACTCCATGGTTTCTGGAAATATCAAAGCCTCCAAAAGCAGCCCAAAAATCGCTCACCGCCATTAGTCCAATAAAGATTAACACTCTGCATAGATCTCTGTTGGTGACATTTGCACAGAATGGTCCACTCTGAAGGACCAATGCAGTCTAGCATTGCAGCATTTCTTTCTTACCGTAGTAACAGACACAACACAACACAACACAACACAATCAATTGGTGTGATTGTCCTAATCTCTCAGGACCTCCACATAATATAAAGTTACACCCATCAGATTTTAGCTTATCTAGCAGTTATATTCTATTTTTCTGCATCTGTCCAATGATAATTTCATTTCATTTGTAACCTGTATTTTTGAGGGTGCAGTGTACCTTTTCAATAGTTGAATGGAGTAGTTTGTAGAACTGTTTGTGACTACTGGTAGTGTTTACTTTGAGCAGAGGATTACCACAGCCTGAGGAAATTAGAGTGAACATATCCTTTGGTACAGGGATGCAGTGGCCCAGTGGCTAAGACACTGAGCTTGTCAATCAGAAAGGTCGGCTGTTCAAATCCCTGATGCCGCATAACGTAATCCCATTACTTGTCCCAACTTCTGCCAACCTAGCAGTTCGAAAGCACATAAACATGCAAGTAGAAAAATAGTAACCACCTTTGGTGGGAAGGTAACAGTGTTCCATGCACCTTCAACGGTTAGTCATGTTGGCCACATGACCACGGAGACGTCTTCAGACAGTGCTGGCTCCCTAGAGTCAGGAACAACTAGCACATTTGTGCGAGGGGAACCTTTACCTTTATCCTTTGGTACAGAACTGAATTGCAATATTAACTGCTCTACTAAAATTGGAGAATGGAAAATGGAGTTAATAAATATTATTAATGTAACTTCCCCTTTCGGGTTGGTGAACCTTTTTCTGGTTCTGAAAATTCAGAGCAGCTCCCTCAAGCAGAGTAAATATTAGAAAGTTTGGACTACACTAAAGTATTGAAGTAGAGAACAGAGCTTGCCATTACGCTCAATCTTTTCCAACTCCAGAAAGATATTTGAGGTAATATAGAGTGCTCTAATTGGTAAGAAAATGATATTCCACAAATTTTAATTAGGTTCCGTGAGAGAAAGGCAAGTTAAGATCTATTCCTGGATTGCAAAACTTAATAAAACTTCAAGGTTAAGAGGCAGGATGTTGCATTTTAAACATTTATTTATTTACTTATTTATATCCCGCCTTTATTATTTTTATAAACAACTCAAGGCGGCAAATATATCCAACACACCTTCCTCCTCCTGTTTTCCCCAAAACAACAACCATGTGAAGTGAGTTGGGCTGAGAGAGTGGCCCAAAGTCACTAAGACTGGCTTTCATAGCTAAGGTGAGACTTGAACTCAAGGTCTCCTGCTTTGTAGACTGGTGTCTTAACCACCAGGCCAATTATTTTTCTTTCATTGAAAAACTTTTTTTTTTCCAGCTATCCTTAGTCAACAGCATATTATTTGTTTCCTTTTTATTTCTTAAATATTTGACTTGAAAATATGAAAATGACTTCAGCCTATTGTCCTCACATTTTTTCACATGTTGGGCAAACCAGTTTATCTTTTTCATTTAAAAATTCTTCACAAGTCTTTTGTATTATGGTCTCTATGTTGTGAATCCTTTCTTGCTAACACTAACTTGTTGAACTGGTCAGAAATACATGTCACTCATTTTACTGGCACAAATCACACACATACAGTAATTAATAACCAGTTTATCATCTGTCCTGTCTCCTCAATCATAATCACCAATGTTGCTATTTATTCAATTACTTGTTTATTTTCTACCTGTGTTTCTTTTTTTTCTACTTAACAAAGTTGCCTGCAGAAATTCAATTTTTTTGGTTATATTTTAATAACAGTATGTTTAACTTGAAAATTGATCGAGCTATTGGGGTGGAAGCAATCTGTAGGACTATTTGGCTTAATAGAAAAAAATCATTTAGGGACCGTATACAAGATTGGAAAACTAGGAAGAACTAGATCAAATGTGGAAGCAATGTCACTGAACTGTCTAGTACTTTCTCTCCAATTGCAGATATATCTTTCACTTTATGTTCATTCCACCCTTTATGAAATTAAACTTTAAAACTGGAGTTAAACAACTCACAAATCAGGATCCTAGAGCAAGGGCAGCATTCCCATCAGGACTAAGATGTAGAATGGAAAATCAGGACTTGTCTCTACACTGAGTCTATGTTGCAGACCAAAATGGAAGTGAGGAGCATGGGGGTTTGCTTTGGAATAGAACCTAAGCTATTCAGGACCTAGAAAACCTGTTTTTTTACCTCAGGTTTTTACCAGACCAGACTTAGATGCAAGTACAAGCTCTTGATACCTACTGTATGAGAGATAAATCCTGTTATTTCTTCTCAGATGTCTAACCTATCCTGAGTCTTTAGTGGAGATGTTTAAGTAGGAAATCCTAAGCAGAAAAGTTCATAACAACTCTCTTCAGTGTCCAAAAATTCTCCAAGACTTCTGTTTTTTCATCCCCAGGCTGGACTGTGTGGTCCAAATCTACAACCCATTTTCAACCCAGACTCTCCTTCATCTAAAGATATCAAAACAAGAGAAGATTTATAGAGTTTAGAAGAAGAGAATCAAATTATGACATTGTAACAACCCATCAAAGTTAATGCTGCAATGGCCTTATTTTCGTAAAGTTTATAATTAGAGTAGTACAGGATATAGCAAAAGGTGCTCCTTTATTTATAAAAGACACGATCATCTATTTCTATAACATTTTGCTTATTCCTAAGTAAAGTAAAATTAAGTATTTACCATCATGGTTTATTGCACTCATGTAATCAAGATTGTATCACTCAATCCTGACTGTCCTTTGGAAAGATAGATATTGACATTGAAGTGCAAATACTTTGGCCACCAAATGAGAAGAAAGGATTAATTGGAAAACGATTCCAATGTTGAAAAACATTGAAGGCAAAACGAGAAGGGGACAGCAAAAAATGAGATAGATAGCATCATCAACATAATGAACATGAATTTGGGCAAACTCAGGGAGACAGTAGAGGACAGGAAGACCTCACATACTATGGTCTCTGGGGTTGTGAAGAGTCGGACATAACTTAGCAACTGAACAACAAAAATCAAAATGGTGTTATAATTTCAGGCAGTTTAGAATATGACTGTGTGTTGTGAATGTTTTAAAAATTAGGGTTGCCAAAAATCTTTTGTTGTTGGTTCTTTTGCCCTAAAATTTCAGAAATATGATTGGTGTTTTAAACATGGAATAAGGATTGGGGAGGAGGGCAATAGTAGATGCATATGAAATGGCATCCAATTGAATCATTAGATCCAGATTTTAAAATGATCTGTCCTACTCTATTGTCCAGAGAAGATATAACAGCCATACATGCATTGCTGATCTTTACAAAAAGCTACGGTATCGAATAACAACTCTTTATATCAGGTAATGTTAAGCTACATATTAATAAGGTGGTTGGCAGTAGGGAGGAGAGTCAAAATTAGGATAGATACTATTGAAAAAACTAAAATTAACAAATTTTATTGAAAGCATATGCTTTCACTAGTTGCACTTTTTAATAAAACGTGTTACTTGGAAAAGGTACTTCCAGACACTTCCCAATTTTTTGCCACCATACACTAATACAGCTCTTCTCCTCCAATTACAAAAGTAATATAAATGTAAATTACAGGTTTCGATTTGGAAGTACAACCACAAGAAGATTCATATCCTTCAAGAGAAAAGACAACAAATACATTTCCTTGTGCATAGACTTGATGTTGGGCCCGTTCCCCACAACTGTTTTGAATGTCTGAAATTACTCAGATAATACAAGAAGGGAAGAAGGTAAACAAGAGATTATTTGTGATCATTATATAAATACATAATGGGTGGTGTTTCTCCCATAAATTGATCCCTCAATATCTTTTTGGGTGGCCTCTCCAGAATGAGGAAATGGGATATCTCCTCCTAGACCACCTTTCAAAGGAAAGTGCACAAAAAGTACTAAGTACTGTAGATTGCTGCCAACATTTTAACTGCAGATATATAGAATGCTATAATGGACTATTTGATGATTAGATGTACTTGTTAAGTAGCAAAGTCAGAGGGTTCATCTCATTTTGTCCATGTTTCTTACCAATCTTCATGGCTGATGGTAAATGGCAGAAATGTGGGATGTCTAGCATGCACAACTGTTTGCCTGCTTTGTCTGAATTCTGGTAACACTTAGGACCTATGCAATAGGACAACAGAGAGATGTGATGTTATGTGATATGAAATAGAATAAGAACCTGCAATAGGAAATTACAATTTAGAATTTTATGGATCAGGATGCCAGCTATCCTGGCATTCTATTTCCTGGTTTTCTCTTTATCCTTACCCTATGTCATACAATGTAAAAGCCCAGTGAGTTTATTCAGTTCTTTTTGAGTTGTTTTGCTTCCTAAATACATTTTTTACATTTGTACAGATCTTGGAATTTCCCAACTCAGCCTCTTATGTGTGGATTATACCATTTGGGCTATAAATATTGAGATTTACATAATTAGCATATTGGCCCTGATTACAGGACATTCCAATGAAATGTGTTAATCAGTTGATAACAGCCTATGTAATCCTATGGTAATGCTTGGGATACAGAATCCCAATTCATTAAACTATTTGAAGCAATATTCTCTGATCAAATGTACTGTTTTGGAATAAATTACTTTAAGATTCTGATTTGCATATGGCATAGGAAAAACAGACAAAAATCCCAGATATCTGATGGCCAGAAAACTTTAAAATATGTATTTCTGGTTGTATGAAAACCTGAACTATTCAGCTTTTCAAAGAGCTAAAACTATTTCAACATATTATAAACCAATATTTAATCATTTTTAATTTTGACACTGGTTCCCCAATGAATATTCATTATCTATATATAAAGTCTTTGAAAAAATATCTGGGAAATAGAGACTATGTTAATCTAAACCTTATGTGACAATTAACCTATTATTCTTTTAGTTACCACTGCATCCTTTGTTTCGGCATAGCTGTAATTACACAAGCATGTCTCATAGATTCTTTGTGTTGAGTAGTATTTAACTTCAGTCTTGATCAAGTCTTGGAGTTTTCTGTTTTTCAAAACAACAAAACCTTCAAGTCTAATTTATTTCTTCGATAATTTGTATGTATACTGGTAAATGTCTGTTGAGTATTCCAAGCAATGACAATTTTATCACTTTGTAAGGAGTCTCAGCTGCCTTCTCTGTGAGGTACAGCAGCAAAAAGTATGTGTGGCAGGAGAAAGATAATTGGTCTTTCTTTTTTCTAGTCTTGTATTTATGGTGCAAAAATCTGCCAAAACATTTTGTGAGTCATTAGCTTGAAAATGGGCAACCCCATTATAGTCCATTCCTACACAAGTACAGATTGTTTAGCAGACCCCCATTACACATAAAAAGGGCATTGCTGAGTTCAGTAGAGCATTTTCCCTTAGTTCCTTCAGTTTAGGATGTTCTGCTTTTGCAAAGTTGGGGCTTTCCGTGCCTTGGGCATAAAAGACAGGTTTCTTCTGTGTATTTCACTTGTGAATCTTGGCAGGATTCCCTACATAAACTAATAGGAAATGTTTTAGTCCCTTGAGTACTATATGGGAAGGTGCCCATTAGGAAAGCTCAGCATATGAGATCTTTCTTGGTACAGAAAGTTGGCACTTGGCCTCCAGCCATTCAGTACCAGGAATTTCCTTAAACTGTTGAGTTTGTCTAGCAGAGATAGGTTTTATCTCCCCAAGCCTACTGCTTGCACAGGTCTCTCCATACCCAGTTACATCTCTAAGATGTTTTGGGCTGATGTTGCAGTTCAAAAGGCATAGAAGACTCTGGAAAATAATGTGGATATAATAGCCATCAAGGAAAAGGCATGCTGGCTTCCTAAGGCTAAATCCAAAGTTACTTTTCCAGTTACTCTCCTTACTAGACCTTAATTATCAGGGTGGAGTAGCACAATAAATTGATGCTGTAATCCAGAAGAGCAACAACTATGCAAATCTTTCTCCAAGAGATCCAGAGTCTTTCTCAATGTACATAATGGCCTCTATAAGGGAATTATTTTGCGGCACATTATTTATATTTTTTATCTTTGCTTCAAACTCAGAATGAATTCAGTAATATTCAATCAGTCCCATGGTGGGGATACAAAGCATGGAAAGTCGTTTTCCCTCCATGGTAAATTTCAAATGGAAATACCAATTTGATCTGTTTGGTGTTTTTTTTTTATCCTTTCAGTAGTAAACTGTTAACATGATAATCAAACTGTTTCTGAATCGAATAAAAGTACAATCAAGCACACTCTGTCCTTGAAGTGAGAGAGATATCCTTGAAGTGAGAGAGATATCCACTATCAGTTAAAAGCGGAATAGACTACCTTCACAGCAGAAGACAATTTAAAAAATAAGTAGTTGCCAAATGATTCTGAACAAGTGCCAGCTCTATCCCACAGTCTCCTATAATTTAGTGCTTTCCACAAATGTTGGATTATAGTTCTCAAAAATGTCCGTGCTGGATGGGAAAACACATCTACAGGACATCAGGTCTGGGAAAGCTAGATTAGTCCAAGACATCAAGGTCAGCATCAGGCCAGGGAAAGCTGCTAGACAATCTACTATCAGACCATATCCCTTAATTTGGGCATCACTCCCCCCCCCATTCTACAATATTTAAAGTTTTTAAAAATTACTCATTTTAGAGTTCTTGTGAGACTTTAAGAAAAGCACGTATGTGAAGCACTCCTTACCTTTTTTTTTAATTATCTTTTTCAAAAGGCAACTTAGAATATTTAAAGAAAGTTCATAATAAGATGCTTTGTAGCCAAAAAATGTTAACAAATGTTCCTTGCAGCAGAGATCTACTCCAAAACAAGCAGAGAGGGAATATATGGAACAAGGTAAAAAGCCTTCTCAGTGGCTGTTTAACAGACTTAAATAATTTCTCTCTCCCCCCCCTTGTTATGAAAAGCAGATTGAGGCTTTTTGCTATAAAAAGTGGCCTAGAAATATTATATAAACATATTTTAAAATGGTCTTCTTTGCGGTCCTCCCCATGCCAACTTTTGCTTTATAGCATGTTGTTAAGTGGGTAGCATTTGAGTCTTTATTTTTGAAAGGCAGGATACATCAGTCAGCATACATATATTTTTTTATACCAGCTAAATATACACATGCATTCTATAATTGTATAGTGATCACATGTGATAATTACATGATGTTAAATGTCAAATGTACTAGAGAGAAAGGACCATGACTTAGTGGTAAAGCATGTAGCTCAACTCCAATACTTGGATTTACATTTGCCAATAGTAGAAGATGAGAAAGCAGATTTCTGTCTGAAAGCCTGATGCACTATTGCCATAAGGTTCTATGCATTCATTTATTACATTTATTTAGCTGCCCATCTTATAACCAATTCTGGTTATTCATGTAGAACAACCCACTGTAAAGGTGTCTTAATCAAACTGGTGGCTTCAAAATATGTTGGAGCTATAGTTCTCAGACAACATAGCCAGAATGGCTAAAGGTCTGCGCGGGTGGGGTGGGGGTGTTACATTGGAACTGTAGTATCAGTCTATCAGGAGAATACCAGATTGGGGAGGTCTACTGTAATGGAAGAAAGCCTCTTCACAGAGACAAAGAATAGTTACAACATTGAAAGTGCTGTTTTTGTTGGCGATTTCTGTTTTGCTTTTGCATTTTGCTTTTGTAAATCTTAAAACGTTTATATCTATAAACAGTATTAATTGAAGAATGTTAAAACTATGTTGTTTAGGTAACTTAGATTATTGGAAATAAGAAAGGAAAAAACTATATTAATTACAATTTAGGATGACCGCATTACAAGATAACTTGATTATTGTTTGTTATCCAGAATTGAATATAACATTGGGGGGAAAAGTGCATTAAAGTACAGGTAGTCCTCACTCATCAACTGCAATTGGGATGGCAACTTCATCGCTAAACAACACAGTCATTAAGTGAAATATCACATGACCACACTGGATTTATGACTTCAGTTCTTAAGTTGTTAAATGCTACCTGATGTGATCATGACCTGTGATTTCCTGCTGACTTCCCCATTGACTGTTGGAAGCCAACTGTGAAAGTTGCAAATGGTGATCACATGAATGTGATCATTGTAAATGTGAGCAGGTTGCAAAGTGCCCAAATTGCTATCATATAATTGAAGGAATGATGCAACAGGCACACATTTTGAGAATTGGTTATAAATCTACTTTTTCAGTGCTGTCACAACTTTCAATGACTGCAGATCTAGGTAGTCAATAACTGAATGCATTTGTTGCATAATAAAAGTTTTGGTTTTAAGCTAATTACTTAGTGTTAGGGTCTCTATTGTATTGCTACTTATTGCTACATATTAATAAAAACAAATAGTAGGTAAGCAAAGCAAATTTAACTACAATTAAAACCCAAAACATTAAGAAAATTAGCTATTGGGTATCTTTTTATACTGCTTTATAGTGTTTGTAGACATTTAGATCTATTTAGAAGCCAATAAGAAAATGTATTTCAAATTTAATTTCAAAATTTGTGTGATGTCTGTGTATGTGCCTTTGGAGGCTTTTTACATGTCTACTACCCATACATGTGATAAAATATTCCTTTTGTTTCATGGCACTTTGAGCATTTAATACTGTATTTGTTTATCTTAGATATTATTGATGGATATCGTCTGTAGAACATTTTGTACCAGAATTTTTACTTTTTGTTGTCATTCTGAATTGGAAATACCATGTCCCATAAAGATAGTTTCTCCCAAAGATAGATTGAATCTCAACCCTTTCTTGCATAATTTTTGTTCACTTTCATGAAAAATTAAAAGTATTTACTCTCAATTTTCTAGACCAGGAAATAACCAAAAAGATGTGAGCAACCTGCATATAAGTCAACTTATATGCAATTGTGCAACCCTTCCTCTCCTACGTATTTATTTGGCCGGTCAATCATAATCTTAAACTGTTCTCCGCCTCAGTTGAATGTTCCATATATACAATTCTTAAATGAATGGGGAAAGAAAGTAATTCTTCACACAAATACTTGTGGCTGTAATAGCTATAATTTGAAGTAATGGCCATTAGATAAGAAAACTTTACAGAAGATTTGAGTCCAAAGAGAATATATTTGGGACCTATGAATGCTAAATGAAATATCAAGAATCAGCAGCACTCTTTCACTGGAGGAAAGGATGGGCACAAATGTGAATAACACACTTTGTAACAATAGAATCCAATACAGTACATATAAATTCTTTCAAATAGCAAACCCAAAGCAGTATGAACAATCTAAACATATTACTGGCAACCAGTGACTCTGAAAAAAGGCTCAGAACTGGAAATGAGGCACTCACCTCCCCAATCCTGGATTAATCCCAAAGTCTCCACATAGCCACCATTTTGTTTTGCTTGACTTCAGTAAAAGAAAAAAGGATGGCAAACCATGATGTGATCCTGGGAGAGGCTTAGTCATGCCTAGTAGCTTTCTAAAACAATGGCTTGAAGCACCCCGACTATTAGATAAAGAGAGGCAGATGGCTAAGACAAGCACTTCAATATTATTGTTGTATTTTAAGTACCAGGGAAGGAGACGGCCAACTTTGAAATAGCAATTCAATGTCGTAATTTTAATCATCAGTCTGGGTTAACCCTTGGGCCCCAAATGAAGCAGTCCTCCTCATAGAGGTACAGTCTTGTGCCGTTTTGATCTGGCTACAATCCCAAACATAATGTACTATATACATGGGAGGGAGCCTTGGTTAAAAAGCAATCTGTCGTCATAAAGATGCTTCTGTTTGAAAGAAGGTCGCCTTAACCTAGATGTCTGCATAATCAAGCCCAACACACGTGGTTTGGAGTTGAGTGTTGTGAGAAAATGCAGACAGCTAGGCTAATTCAGTAGACACAGCAGCTCAGTTAATCCACAGGTTAACAAACTGTTTAGAAGCATGTCAAACTTTTACATAAGCTACTACTAACCAATGCAAAGATATTTCACTTAAACTACAGAGTCCCGGTTTTGAAAGAACCGGGACTTGCGGATTTTCCAGCAGGGCCAAGCAAAAAGAAAAAAAGAAAGAAAAAGAAACAGAAAAAATAGAAGTGACCTCCGTTTAGAGGCAGTTCCACTTATCAAGGTCTGGCAGCTTTTTCCCGCTGATAGAAAGGAAACAATGTTATCAGGCGTTGTCTTGCTAAAGGAGCCCTCCAGGTGGAGGGGAGTTAAAACTCTGTATCCCCCACCCCCACGCAGGATCAGGACAGGTGGGACTTCGAACCTTGTCCGCTCGTCCTTCAGTCTAGGCCAGGGCTCTTCAACTTTGGCAACCCCCGGGGAATTCTGGGAATTTGAGTCTACACGTCCTAAAGTTGCCAAGGTTGGGCCTGGGGTTCCTTGGAAGTCGGGACGCTTCTGGTACCCAAGTATTGTAGCAGATTCCTACGACTGTCTCTTACCCCACCCCACCCCGGCCTTTTCTTGGCTGTTGCAAAAATTTCCGTCACCCCCACCCCTCGGCAAAAGGTCCCTTTGCAGAATATTCAGAGTTGAGTTTTCTGGCGTTTAATATTAGGTTTCCCCGACCGGTTGGTTTCCGCCTGTATTGAACTACAACTCCTATCATCCCCAGCTAGGAATGGTCGCTAGGAATTGCACGCAGCCCAGTTACCCGTAGAGCTCCAGTTTAGGGCCGGGTTGTTTACGCGAACGCGCGCGCACAAACACAAGTTCTGGGAAGAGGCGTCGGAAGGAGCGTGTAGCATAATTTTCCTTAATAAATACGGCTTATTTGCCATATACTGAATTTCCTTATTTACCGTATTTACATTTAGTAACACCCCCACCCTTGAATTTAATCGAGCCTTTTTCCCCAGCCCGCCACCCCAGTGTGTTTTTCCTTTAAGGGAAGGGCAGGTGCGAATTGAAAGCGCAATAAGAAAAGGAGATAACTCGGGCTGAAAAGCAAAGCATGAATAATGGCGATCGGGAGTTCTTTCAGCCTCCTTTTTACAGCGGTATTAAATCAATACCAAGTCTGATACTGTTTCGAGGGAATTCACCTGCAATTTCAGCCGTTGTGGCTAGAAGACTTGTGGTGTAGATTATGTAAAATTAATTACTTCGTTCCGTTCCTACTTCCTTATCTGGGAGTAAACCCGATTACATTATCGGATCGGATCCCCAGGACTGCGATATAGGACCACGGAAATAAAAGGGAATTTTGCTAATAGCGTCCTTGATTTCAAGTAGCGTCTCGTGCTTTTTTTCTTCTTCTCATGTTTGGCTTTGTGGCTTCCTGTGAATCTTCTCCTGAACTTCTCCTTAACCAAAGCTAAATCTTCCACTCGGTCCACGTATTTTTGTTAATTCACGTTCAGAGACAGCAGACAAGAAATCAAAACCGTACCTTTCTTATCCACGCTTTTACTTTTAAAAGCAGGTATTCAATTTGTGCTGCTTTATCCATTATTGGGGAAGAGTAACCTGTTTTTTTTTTTTATCAAATCATTTTAAAAATGCATGTTAAAACCCAACATTTCCCTTGGAAATGCTTCTTTAGAAAGGCTTCTGATTGCTTTCCTTTGCACCACTGAAGTGAACTTGATAAAATACTATTTGCTCTTCTAGAAAGAGTTATATTTCACACACCTGTTATAGTAATTAATCTCTGAAAACTTCAATAATTACAGCCATGCAAAATATCAATTAAATATTTTCATATTAGCACATGTAAACCCCACCTGTTAGTAGGAAGATTTATGGTTATGGTTATTTTCCAGGATGGATTATAAAACAGAAGCTAACTACAATGCATTGAAGGGCAGGAGCTGGTCTGATGTTTATATATTGGTGTGGAAACACACATACACACATAGAGATATTAAATCCCAGCTCAATTAAAATGACATTTTTCAGTATAGCATTCTGAGCTTTAGCAAGTTTTTCAAATGTGTCTCTACATCTGCAGTCCTATGCTTGTAAGGAAGTCAAGTTCGATATATTGAGTGGAACTTAAATTTTGAACATACTTAGGATTCCTTTATAAAGATTCAGTCTGCTGACTTCCATTGGAGTTGTGCCATTGGGGAGCAGGAGTGCCCTTTATTTATACTTCTGGCATCGATTCATACACCCACTTGTCTACATAAACACACGCGCGCACACTCAAGTTTCTTGAACTATTCCATTTTGGAACATTCTGGCTTGCTTTGATCATATCCCCTGATGCAGTGCTAGGTCTGGTCACTTTATTGTGCAGCTCTTAGACCCTTTGTTATAGATTTCACTGGCTCTCGGCATTTCTCCTTATATACCCGTTATTTTTAAACCTGCCTACGTAAATCCCAGATCCGGAATGAGCCTCGGCTTAGGGCCAAGGGGAAATGGACACGGTACAAATTTCCTGCCCTTTTTACCTCTCTTCCTCTATAACAAGCTAAGCACAACTTTATTTTCTCCCACCACTAACTTTCACTGTTACAGGAAAGCCTGCCAGCTGCCCAAAGTCCTGTGTGCAAGGGGGCAGCCTGCCCTCCCAGGCTCTTGAGTCACACAGGTGCAGAAAAGATTAGTCTAGCAAGCTGGGCCTTCAGTGTCTCCAAGCACATTTTTCACATTTATGATCTCTGGATGAAAATAAGGTCAGACACTGAAGCAACAGGTAACAGTTAGCATCTTCTGCCTCTAAATGGTGCATCAGAGAGTAGCCAAATCACCATACTGTGACATGTACCATACATTGTAGTTTATGATTTAGCATGTAATGGACACATAAACATAGACTTGTACTTTCCAATCTCTAATGGAAATGGGGACATCCCAGTGACGTGCAGATGTACAATTGATCAGCCATCCTATTTTAGCCCTTTTGTATCCCAGACAAAAACACTTTGCAGGCTGATGACAGCTTATATTTTCCCAGGAGGACAAGCTCAGTAATATACGCTAAATATTTTCTGACCTTATTGGTTTCTGACTGGGAATTCTGAGAATAATGGAAAACATCATTGAGAAAGGAATAAACAGGTTTATTTTTCTGCTTGTGTTCCAGGTAGTTGTGTTACATAGAAAACTTATTTATAACACATATTTGAGGACTCCAAAAGCATACATACACATCAACTCCAAACTGTTTCTTGATAGTTCAGAATTATTAATTAAGATATGTGGTATGTTACACTAGAGTATCTTGCCTTGGTTGCGAAATCTGCAAAGCTTCTGGAGAATCCCAGCATGGTCTTCTTGGATTGACAATTGCCACATTCATTCAATGTGTGTGTTTTTGCAAGTTCAAACTTAACGTTTTTATGATATGTCAAATATTTTGCATCCAAGTTTTAAATTGTTGTGCCAAACTGATTTTGATTACATCAAATGCTTTAATGATAACTGCGATCTAAGGGAGAAGAGAGGTGAAAACGCATTTTGGGCACTTTGAAAATGGAGAGTTCTCCAAGAAGCAAACAAACATAGATAAGGTCTGAAAGACATAATGTGTTCCAGAAAATACAAATCTGCATGAATCAAACAATGGCTGTATGGAAAAGGCTAGTTCTCATATCTAAGATTGTTAATTATAGCCACCTGGAAGAAGAAGTAACCAGTTAAGTAGTATGAATGTATTGATAGACTCCCCTTCCTGGTTTTAATTCATGAGAGCCTGGTAGTAGAAAAATGTTATTTCGTTCAGACAGATGATTGACAGAAGTCTTGTCCACACAATTGTTTTACCCCATCAAATCTTTTCTCTGGATGTTGCAATTCCAGATGCCTCAAATAATTTTCAGTGCAAGAAAGAATTCGTGTAAATGGAATCAGCCAAATTTTTAAAATGCAGATGGATTTTTTTCCTCCCCAGAATTCCTGTTCAGGGCTCAGAAAATATAATGGTTCCTGTTTCTTTTTTGTGTGCCAAAGAATAAGTGCTGACTGCTTATTTAGGTTGTCTGATTGACAGTTAACCTCTGTGAATGTATGTACTGACACCGCATTTGCAACAAGGATAACTTCAAACACATGCTGCATGATATATTCATGTAACTGAGTTATTGAATAATAAATTGCAGAACCTGTCTCTGAATTTATCTGTTGATGGACAAAAAAAATATGGACATGAGATTTATCATGTGTGGGTGGGGGGAGATAAAATGGCCAAAATTAAACAATTTTTCTACTGCAGATCTCATACTCATATTTTTTTTAAATGCAGGAAGCAATGAATTGATTGGCTTGTTTTCTATCCGGGTCTTAAATTGGATTTTACTCTTTGCTTCTTTCCAAATGAAAACTGTTTAGTGATGTACCAATAATTAATCATTCTATGCAAGCTCAGATTAGAAGATATATAATTATGGCAATTGAAATAATTTTTACTTTTATATAAACAGGTTATTATGCACTAGTTTTACACTGGGATGATAGAATAGGCAAGAAACCTACTCTGGACTGCGGGTTATACTGGAGATTCATACAATAGGTTTGGCAGAAAAGAGAGCATAGTATTAGGACTTTAGAAGCTAAAGCTATTTTGTGCTTATCTTAAATTTAACCACAGAACTGTTATACCCATCAATTTTACTAACTGCAGTACAGTATACAGGTAAGGAACTTTAGTTGTCTGAATTTGCAAGACAAAAACAATGTAAGCCCATCAGTAGGTCTTCAGCTTAGCAACTGGCTAAATTTCTGTTGTTCCTTTTTTAGCTTATTAATTCTTTATAGCATTTTCTCTAAAAGGTCATGCTGCACAGGAAGAATTTAGTTTATAATAAAAAGGGCCAGGTAGGCAAATAGATATCCACACTCTAGCAGTTCAGTTCTTTTAGTAAACTATGCCTTTTGAAAATACCTCCCCCCCTATTAAGTCTGTAACATACACTTGTATGTATGTGCTTACATATGTAAGTATTGTGCTTACATATAATTCCCATCTTCCCTGTGTACATACTCGGGAGTAGCCAGCCTTGCTCATGTATATAGAAGGAACAATATCCTCCTGATTAAGCAGCAACTCTCTTTCATGTAGCATTATGTAAAACTTCCTCCATGTGTTCCAGGAAGTGTCATTTAATTATCCAGCTTTCATGTTAGTAAATCGGTTTGTTACACATGACAAAAGAGCTGCAATTTTTGGAAGCAGGTTTGTTCACTGTTCAGATTAGCTAATCTCTTGGGGCTAAGGTTCCAAAACAGTTTCGGTTGCTGGTAAGCCAAAAAAAAAAAAAAGATGCTCCGAGGTTTATTTGTTTGTAAAGTGGAAGTGGGCTGTTACATTTTGCTACCAAGGTAGCATCAACTGGGCCACACATGGAGTTGAAGATAACAGGAACCTATTGTGGTGGTGGTCTGTTAGAGGGCAAGACCTGTCTCTTTTTTGCACCAAAATTTGGCTCCCAAAAAAGGCAGCAAGAAAATATACTGGTTCTTCCTCCAAGAGACCTTAGTTTGCGATGCTGGTATCTTGCTTGCAAATTAGTAGCACAATCTTTGGAAGGACTGTTCGTCCCACCTCCCAAGTTTCTAGCTTAATACTTCTTCTCAGGGGTCAGTAATCGTGGCAGTAGTCTGTGATTCCTGCTGCTTAGGTGCAGAATGCTCAGGTAGACAGTAGGGAAAAGGTCCTCACAAGCGATCTTGCCACCATTTTTCTCCTTTCCCTCATTTGTAGACATTTGCAAAAAGTTTGTAGAACTTCTTCTCTTCCTTGCTGGCCAATACTAACACACACAATTAACCAAATTCATCACTTAGACTCGACTTTTTTCCCCTGCCAGTTCACTGAATTTGCAACAAAATGCTCCTCTATAAAGTTCTATTCACTGAGAACTATTTTTTTTTAAATCTATCTATTCACCTTTCTGCATACTGCATGCCCATCCGTATTCATTGTCATATTTGAGTTCTCCTTTAACATTTCTAAATATATACTGTGCACATATTTTGGCAAACTTCTCCAAGCCTAGCAGTACAACTGCTAGACGTTATGTGGACAGTGTTGTTTTATTTACCCCTGCATCAGCACCGGGTTTAAAAATGAAGTTTGCTACGAATTCGGATAATATTTTAATATCTAAAATATGCTCGCACTGCACAATTAAATGACCAGATCATTATGAGCAAAGTTGGCAGTTTGGGCTGCATGGCTTAGTTTAGGCAAGGCCAATTTTCAGCAATAAAGCATTTGATCAGGGATGATGACCTAATGGATCATGACACTACTTCACATAGCACTGTGAGCAGTACCTGGCTATTTAAAACACATTAACTTTCCAGGTGAAGACAGGTTAAATGAGCCAGCCCTGTTCTTTCCCTTCTTGTGTTAATGAACTTAGTTTCATTAGTTTACTTTATTGTCATTGCACATCGTACAATGAAATTAAATGCCATCGTCAGTGTACATTATAGTTTTTTTATTAAAAAAACACGTAGCCTTCACATTCTATAGAATTGAATTGAAAACCCCTGATATTGTCTTATAATTCAATATAGTTACTGCTCTGGGATAGAAACTGTTTTTCAGCCTATTTGTCCTTGTTTTTATTGTCCTGTACCGTCTGCCAGATGGTAATAGTTTAAAAAAATGGTGTCCAGGATGAGATGGATCCTTAAGTATATTTTGAACTTTCTTAAGGCAACGGGAACTATAAAGCTCTTCCAAAGAGGGGAGAGGGCAACCAATGATCCTCTGGGCAATGATGTTGACCCTCTGGAGCGGTGTCTTATCTGCCACTGTGCAATTGGCAAACCATACACAGGTGCAGTAAGTTAAAATACTCTCTATGGTGCAGCGGTAGACGGTCACTAGCAGTTTTTCATTCAGTTGTTGTTTCCTGAGAAGTCTTAGGCAGTATGATCTCTGCTGGGCCCCTTTGACCAGTGCTGCAATGTGAGCACCTCATGTCAGGTTTAAGAAACTTAAAACTAGCCACTTGCTCCACATGGTCTCCATTGATAACTGAGGGTTTGATGTCTGATATATTCCTTCTATAGTCCACTATAAGCTCTTTGGTCTTATTGGTGTTAAGGACCAGGTTATTGTCTCCACACCATGAAAGCAACTGATCCACCTCAACTCAATAGGCAGACTCATCCCCTCCCCTCCGGCGATGAGTCCCACCACTGTTGTATCATCTGAAAAATTAATTATAGTATTACTGGTGTGAATGGGAATGCAGTCATGTACATAAAGAGTATAGAGTAAGGGACTCAACACACAACCCTGTGGTGTACCAGTGTTAAGAATAAGGGCTGAGGAGATATGATTATCTAATCTCACCCTCTGAGAGCAGCCAGACAGGAAATCCATAATCCAAAGATTATGTTAGGGATGTTAGGAAAAGTTGGAATAAAGACATCAAAATTTTGCCTGAGTTCCAATGATGTAAAAACAATTATAGTTCTATGTTATGTGCAGAAATAAAAGAAAATATTGATCTATGTAAGCCAGTTTGGTTCTGGTCAATACTTAATGCAGAAAAAAAATAAATTTACTATTGTTGCTGTTGTTAATGTAGTTAGATATCCAAAACATTTGCATTATTTTTAATAATTGTCACTTTACAAAGAATGAGAAGACAACTTCTACCTCTAAGAGGCTACAATATTCATTAAGCAGCTCATATTTTTAATTTATGCTTTGATATTATTTTGGCTACATGCTGCAATTTATTGATCAATAATTTTTTTAAACCTCCTGAAGGATTTTGTTATTGGACAGTATAAAAATATTATGAAGAAGTAAATCAATACTTCAGATATTATAAAAATAAACACAACAGAGAAAACTAGAGAATTACCAGGTGCATGTAATGACAGAAATTAATATAGAAAATGTATGCTATTATTGGAGTTAAGACAAAATTGGGCTAAGTTCTAATCGAGTAACATGATTCTTCAGATATTGAACTACAATACCTGCCATCCTTAGAAATTGGATATTCTAGCTGGTACTTACAATAGCTGGGTTCTAACATTATCTGGAAACCATTGTAGAGGATGAAATAATATAATTTTTATAATGTATAATTTTCATATAGATTTCATAGAAAAGGTGGATTTTGAGGAGCAAACAAATCTAGGGAGGTGGCTTTATAGTAGTGTCAATGAGGTCCATGAGATTTTTGGCCCTCTTGGAAAGTAGAGTTGAATCAATAAAAGTCACAGGTATGAGTGTGTCAGGAATTAACAGAGCATAAGGATCTGTATACGCAAATTTTAAAAATGATGTATCAGTTATGAAAAGATTGTTTGTCTTAGGTATCTATTGATTTTCAGCTTTAAGAAAAGGAACTCAGTTCAAGGAAGTAATACATATCCTACTTTTTTACACATTGGATTTCTATACTGTGCAGCTTTATTTCTTTAGGTCGCTACGCTCATATATACATATTTTCCTTTCCTATAATTTGGGTGGGTTTGAAGAGGCAAGGAGAGAACGCATTTCCCAGGTTTTCCTACGTGTCTTCATGGTTGCAAATCAATAGTGGCAGAAACAGTTCAATTTTGTTACATTTGAGAGAATTTACACAATCTTCAGCTGGTGGGGGAACATGGCCTCTCTACTCTTGGGCTAATACCCCCCCCAAAAAAAGTCCTTAGCTTGTTGCTCCTGCCAACATCCAGTAGATGGGGATAGCATATTATGGACTTCATGGAAGTTTTTATTGGGGCACATAGTGCTATTACTTTCCTACTGACAAATGGATCTACAAATAGATACAGTGTAGACTGTTCTTCTCCAGGATTCCCATTTAGTTGTTCTTGCTCTCTATTTTTCAATTCTTCTGCATCAAAAGACATTCAACATTCAGTGACCCATGAAGACATCTAATCTTTGGTAAGCTGCTTTGTATGGAGGTTTGCCTGCTTAGTTTCTCTCCTAAAGTTTGTCTCTAGTTCCCCAAAGGATGCTGATACTTGCATTTTTAAAAATAGTCTCTTTTAACATATTTAGTCATCATAAAAAAAGAGCTATGGCAAATTGGATCAGAAGTTGATCCAGCCCAGCATCCTCTTTTCTGAGTAAATGCCCAAGAGAGCTCATAATCAGCATACTGCTTTCTTCTATGAAGAACTACAGTAGATACACTAACACTTATGGGATTACTCTAAGAGAGGTACCCAAATACAATTACTCCTGCCTTTATGGTGATGCTAAAAAAACATTTCAGGACAAAATATCGATTACTGTGGGACTACATTTTTGAAGAGACCCTATATTTTAATTTAGGGAGGACAAATTCCCTCTCTGAATAGCAAGCAGTGAAGGATTAGAAATGGATGGAAACCAACAGAAAAAGTGAGTTCAAACATTGCGGTAATAAGAAACAACCCTATGGTTTGCTTGGCATAGATATAATGTATTGTGTGAAGAAAGCTCTGGGGTTAAACATTTAATAAACATTGTTTATTACTACTGGAATGTAAAAATCTTGTTACTTTTTCACCATGGATGCTATGAGCTCACTAATATTGCTGGACTCCACCCCCAAGGCATGGAAATTGAAATCACCCAAACCAGAAGATAAGGGGACTTAGTATCAGCCAGGAGAAGGACCCGAGGAAGGAATCCAAGTAGGAATGGAGCACATGGTCTATTAGACAGATACTCAACTGATTCCTACAGTTGATGACCTAACATACAGGCATTAGCTCAATAGCAGAGTCCTTACTCACAGACGTAAGCTGATTTCTATTTAAAATATACTGTGACAATAATGCACCGACAGACAAAAAATTGAACAGACTACTACATCTGAGTTACTTTTGTTTACAAGTTAAATCTCCATCCTTACTTGAAATCAGTATGATGATTGGAATGCATATGCAGTCATGCAGAAATTGCAATACATTTTAGTTCATTGCCTGGGGTTCAGCATTTCTCCCTGAACTTGGCTGCAATGAGATTTTGGTGATTTCTGCTCTCTGTGGAGAAAACGTATTGTGCATATGCAAGTGAAGACTGAACAAATTGAATTGAACAAAGAATTGAACAAAAAGAAGAAAAGCATACCAAATTAACATGCTCAAGTTAACCTTTAATTAAAGTTGCAACATTATAGGAAAACGTTCTTTAATTCTTTCATATTGAACAGTTACGCCGAAAGAAAGAAGTGTAACAGAGAACTTGCTTTAACTCTGAACAGGAATATGGTAGGTGATGAAAATAATTCATATTATGGACAAATCTGTCTTTGAAAAGTGTGTTTTCCTAGAGAAAATTGCTTCTGTTTCTTGACTCCTCTACGCATGCCCTTCCATTTATTTCAGTCTTATTTTTAAACTTAACTTGATGTTGATGGTCTTTGCCATCTTTCCCTCTCCCCTTTCACGTCAATGGAGATTCTCAGCCCTTTCAGAAGTTGGTCATGTTTGTCCCAAAGCAGTGATGAAATCTAATTATTTTTTGCCACTGGTTCTGTGGGCGTGGCTTAGTGGGGATGGCTTGGTGGGGGGTGTCATGTGACTGGGTGGGCATGGTCAACCTTTTTTTAACTTTTTAAAGCATTTTTAACTAGTAAAAATGTTTTTAAAAGGAAAAAAAAGTGTTCTGATGATCAGCACCTGATCAGCCTGAACCTCCCATCACCAAGCCAAACCCAATGCCTCCTAGCCCCAAAGATTGCCCCTTTCCAGAAGAAGAAGGAGCCACTGTTTTCCTGGCTCTTTCCCCAAATCCCCCCTCCTTCCACATGACCTTCTGCTTGCCTGCCTTCACAAACTGGCCACGGGGACGCCGGGAAGGCCATGTGGAAGGCAGGGAAGCATGGCAGGGTTGCAGGCCGTGGAGAAGGAAGTAAGGGAGGCAGGTTGGGACATTGGGGGGAGCAAGAACAGCAAGGTAGGCTGCGAGTTGCAGGCTTACCTGGCAGGCAGATCAGGGGCACACGCTTCAGGCAGGCAAGTTGCAGAGCAGAGACTGGGCGGGGCAGGGTGAGTGAGCAGCGACCAGGGAACCAGTTCGGGGGCATGGCCAGCCAGCCATCGCTACCAGTTCAGTGAACCAGGCCACATGTCTGCTAACGGTTCTCCCAAACCGGTCCGAACTGGTAGGATTTCACCCCTTCCCAAAGGTATTTTTTTTCAAAAGGTAACTGGACTTTGTTTTTCCTTGAAGATGTTTTGCTTCTCATCCAAGAAGCTTCTTCATTCTGACTGAATGGTGGAGAGTGGAAGGATTTATATTCCTTGCAGTCACCTGGTTGTTAGCACTCTGTCTAAGTCATTCAGGCTACTTAGAAGTTTATCTGTGTCCTCAGGGTCCCCTGAATAGCGCAAATGGGTTTGGAACCTTCTTGGAAGTGCTGAAAGGATCCAGATGAGACTATAGTTTCTTATGAATTAATTAGGGCATCTTTCAGAAACTTCACAACTTCACTCTTCACCTGTATTCCAACAACTGAAGCAGTCACAGTAGTGAAGAAGCAACTTCTGCAAGACAACACATTAGGTGACAGAACTAACCTCAGCCCAGATCACAAATGTGCCTGAATACTACCTATTTTAAATACAATGAAGATTTCTACAGACAAAAACAGGGCTGTTCCATGGCTTTACCTATGTCCCACATTGTAGCCAATCTCTACATGGAAGAGGTAGAAACCAAAGCCCTAAACTCCTTTAGAAGGAATTTCACTCACTCATTGGTATAGATATGTGGATGATACTTGGGTCAAGATTAAAACACAGAAATTGGAAGCCTTCACCAAACAAATCAACCCTGTGGACAGGTACATTAAGTTCACCTGGGAAGATGTTAAGGAAAATAGTCTGGCCTTCCTGGACAAGGCAATACACATTAAGGAAGACAGAAGCCTTAACACTGAAGTTTCCACACACACATATTTTGATTCTCACCACCCACTGGAGCACAAATTGGGAGCGATCAGAATCCTACACAACCAGGCTAAAAGTTTGCCTAGCAGCAGAGAAAAAGAACTAGAACACTTCAAGGAAGCCCTCAGAACCTGTTGCCTTTTGAAAAAAGCACCTTTGGGACTCCCTCCTTTCAGTTCTTGCAAGCAGTTTGCAACCTCTCTGATTGCTTAGACTTTTTGATCTGAAAAGACCTCATGGAAGGCATTTCCTTGTGATGTTAGGACATCGCAGAAAGCTGTGGAGAGTACAGATTGCTGAAGACAAGATCACATAATGAAAGACAAAACAATCATGCATCCTTTGTCCGCTTTATATCGTGAGAATTTCAGATATCATCAAATATCATGAGAATTTCAGCATTTTTTTCCTCATAAAATAGCAAAATCATACCCCTGAAAGGTCACTTAGTCCAACGCATGCTCTGTATAGGATCTTTTAATTTTCTTCTTAATTTTCTGAAAGAAGCAATATATTTTCCACCAAACTGAAGGTCAAGTGTTGAAAAAAAAAGGCCAGGAGTATGCTTAGCATAATACTATAGATATCACTTCTCTTGACTTCTCTTGAGTCTGTTTCTGTTTGTTAAACAAACCATTGTCCACATTCCCTACCTCTGCCCCCCCAAAAAATAAGGTCTGTAAATTTGCACTCTTGAAAATTGATGCAATTTGGAGGTGTATGTGCAAATAAGCAGCACAAGGAAGGTGGCCTCATTTTCTCCATCCTTTAGGTGGATAGTTTGTGCAATTGAGTCAAAGGACCCTGTAAGATATTCATATTCATTGTTACCTTTTCCCTGGTGTGAAAGGAATTACTACATGGGCTCAATAAAATCTATTATTCATGTTAGAACGTGTTAGGCTTAGAGCCCTAGTAGGAATGTAACATTTAGAGAGTCAAATCATACTAAGGTTATCATGTTGTTATCACATGGTATGTAACATGTATGTACATGCCCCTATGTAACAATTCTGCAAAAATATAATATAATCATACTTGGCCATTCATATATCATAAAAATAGAATAAATGTGTATGCCAATAAATGACAGCATTCTTTATTGGCCAAGTATGATTAGACATACAAGGAATTTGTCTCCGGTGCATAAGCTCTCAGTGTACATACAGCAATAGTGATAGATCATTATCATAATCATTGTAAAAATTCATTCTCCATGATGTCACGGAGCCGGTTCCTTTGGTGTCTCCTTGGGTGCCGCCATTTTGGATTTTGGTTTGCTGCATGTGCACGCTTGAGGCATGACTCTGAGCAAACCGGCAGCAAAAAGAACCAGAACCCACCCCTGGAGCACAATGTGATTGGAAACAAGCAACCCTTCTTTAGACCTCTTCCCATTAAAAAAAAATTGTGCCTTTGAGACAGCTTTTGGCTCCCTGGGACTGCCTGGACAGGTCCCTGTAGGGTTTTTTGGGGGAAAGGATTTTCAGAAGTGGTTTGCCACTTCTTAGGGCTGTGAGAGAGTGATTGGCCCAAAGCCAGCTGGCTTTGTGTCCAAGGCAGAATAGAGCTCATGGTTTCTTTTATAGGTTTCTAGCTTTAGCACCTTAACCATTACACCAAACTGGTTTTCTTTGGAGTAGGATTTCTTTTCTTTTCTTTTTTAAACCTGAGCTTGATTGATGTTGAGACAAGCCTCCTGGAAAAAAATGTAATTTATTCCAGGGTTGTGTGCTATTAATTACTCATGTGAAGTTTGATGATTTGATGATCTCTGCTGTTTAATCTGCTTTACAGGAATTAGAAAAGCCAAGGCAAGTTAGTAAAATATTTAGTCTGAGCAGAGTAAAACATTTTCTGCCTCTTCAGCCAGATGCCTGTTATTTAGCAAACTCTCTGGACATGCGAATCCGAATGTCTTATTCATGACTTTGGCCAATTTGCCTCCATTTTTTTTTGCAGGATTGCAGAATCTCTCTAGCAGTGGACCTTGAAAGAGGAGATTTATGTTTTTGTATTAACCTCTATAAACATATCCAGAGGTCTTTACTTTTTTTTTTCTGTATTAAGAGTTTATCTGTTGCTCAATGCTAGAGAGAGACAAATTGGTTGGTCCTGGGTTCCCTTTGTCATCCCTCCCCCACCAGCCCCAGTTTCTCAGTTTTCCATTTATAGGCTCATTCCCTATATTAGCTTGCATTGGTTTTCAAGTTTATACAAAAATGTAATATCTATTTATATTTACATTACAGGCATTTTTAGAGCTTATTTTCATGGAATAGATTAAGCTAATTCCCCAAAGGACCATATTCTCTTATTTCATTGTAATTATGAGGGAATGTAGCTTTTGCAAACAACTAAGTTCATTATATAGAATTAAAAATATTTTTATCCAGAATCTGTGGTCACCAGGTAGCTTTTCCAATTGTTTCTCTATTATTATTATTATTATTATTATTATTATTATTATTATTATTATTATTATTATTATTATTATTATTATTATT
>JANHFT010008023.1:142461-152893 GCA_032467955.1 Pseudoxenodon macrops | reverse complement strand
ATGCAGTCATCTACATAAAGAGTATAGAGTAAGGGACTCAACACGCAACCCTGTAGTGTACCAGTGTTAAGAATAAGGGCTGAGGAGATATGATTACCTAATCTGATCCTCTGAGAGCAGCCAGACAGGAAATCCATAATGCAAAGGCAGATTGAATAAGAAAGCCCAAGATCCATAAGTTTTAGACACTAGTCTATGTGGAAGAATTGTGTTAAATGCAGAGCTAAAATCTACAAAAAGCATCCTCACATAGTCCCTCCGCTGTTCCAAATGAGACAGCAGTGTGTAGAGTGATGGCTATAGCATCCACTGTAGATCTGTTTCTTCTGTATGCAAACTGGTGTTTATCAAATGTATGCGGAAGACCAGAAATGATGTGCCAACAGACCAGTTTCTCAAAGCACTTCATGATGACAGGAGTGAGTTCCACTGGTCTGTAAATGTTAAGGTTATTGATAGGGAAGTTTTTTGGCAGCGGAACAATGGTGGAAGCCTTCAAACAAGATGGAATAGTGGACTGGGATAAAGACTGATTGAAGATCTTGGTAAAGACTCCAGCCAACTGATCAGCACAGTCTTTAAACCAGAGATACCATCAGGACCGGCAGCCTTTCTAGGGTCCACAGCCCTCAAAATGCTCCTTATCTCCTGTTCCTCCACAATGAGATGGAGGCTGTATTTTAGCTGTCTCTGATGTTTCCACTTCATGACACGAAGAAAGAAATCGAGAAACACGTATCGGATCAGATCTCATACCAGTTTCAGCAATCCTCATAAAATGCGGCCTTGCCCTCTCAATTCCCAGCAGATATTTTGGGATGGGGTGGGAAAGAAAACTCAAGAAGCAAATTGGAAGACATGGGAGGATTATAAGATGAAGATTCCTGATCCGGACATACATTTGTGTCTAAAATTCTTTGAATGTTGCCTTGTCATACAAAGTGTATGAGATCATGTACATTAATTTACTTTGGGTACCCATAGACCAAAGCCAGTTCATGATGCTTGCAAATTTTTCCAGTGCAACTGGTATTGAAAAAAAGGTGCCAGAAATAGGCAAATGATATCTGCTTTCTTCCCTCCAGTAAAAGCAGCAAAGTGGTTTGAAGTCTTTAGCCTCAGAGGTATAGATTAATACAGGTAGTCCTCAATTTATGACCACAATTGAGCCCAAAATTTCTGTTGCTCAGTGAGACATTTGTTAAGTGAGTTTTGCCCCATTTTGTGACCTTTTTGTCACAGTTGTTAAGTGAATCATTGCAGTTATTCAGTTAGTGACACAATTGTTAAGTGAATCTGGCTTCCCCATTCACTTTGCTGGTCAGAAGGTTGCACAAGGGATTAGATGACCCCAGGACACGACAACCCGTCAGAAATACAAGTAGGTAGGCATCTGAATTTTGATCACATGACCAGGGGAATACTGTAATGGTCACAAGTGTGAAAAATGGTCACTAAATTACACTATGCTAAACAAGCGAGACAGGTCCAAAGTCACAATGGGAACATATCAACCATGCCCTTTCTGAAAAGAGGGAATGTATTCATATTTTTAAAGGAGAGCATCTATTCAGGTTTGCAGACTGGCTGTCAGCTTTGGAAGCCATATTAACACTGGAAGTTTCCACGCTGCCACCTTCTTGTGCCTGGGAAATTAGGAGGGGGGATTTAGTAGAGAGAATGTAGTTAGCCATAATAGCGTTCTTCTTTTCAGTCAAGGTCGTGGTATTCCTGCACCTGGAGGAGGAGTGGTTGAATCTTGAGTTGGGACGGATTGTGATTGGACTAAGTGATGGACTGATGGGTGCAGGGGATGGATTTGGGGATTTGACTTACTGATGGAAAACCCGGAATGCTCAGATTCGGGTTTTCTCAGATGTGCCGGTATACCTACTCTAATAAATGGTAACTTTGAGAAAATGCCTGTCTCGGAATTTTTAATGGTAGTTTGATTCTTCTGGAACGTTAACGTTTTTTTCTTCCTCATCAAGGACACTCCATTTTATGTTGCCTACTCTTGCAACTTTCTAGGCTTCTTTCCCAAGTTCCAACAGAGAATAACATTTATCTAGGAGCAGACAGCTACTAAAATAATTTTTTGGGGAGGCCTACTCGTTTTAGAAAGTATTTATTTTGAATAATTCTTCAAATGTTGAGGTATTCTGGAGGTATTCCTGTTAGGGAGTCCATTTTGTGCTCTGCTCACTACAGAAGGCACATAACACAATTCATTATTATTAGGAGCCATGGTGGCGCAGTGATTAGAATGTAGTATTGTGGACTGACTCTGCCCACAGCTGGGAGTTTGATACTGACCGATTCAAGGTTGACTCAGCCTTCCATCCTTCTGAGGTCAGTAAAATGGGGACCTATATTGTTGGGGGCAATATGCTGAATCGCTTAGAGCAGGGATGTCAAACTCTTGGCCGGCAGGCTGGATGCGTCATACGCTGGCCATGCCCACGCCCGGTTTAGCAAAGGAGGAAAAAGTCCTGATATGTCATGTGATGCTGCCATGACAATGTGAGTTTGACACCCCTGGCTTAGTGCTGTAAACTATGAAGCGGTATATAAGTCTAGGTGCTATTGCTACTGCTATTATCCAGAGGTCCTAAGAGGCAAGCACAACTGGGATTTTCAAGAGTATCTTGGGGATCAACCCCGCATCTGAAATCCATATCATCCCATGCACAGAATGAAGGACTTGAAGAAAGATGAGAAGCCTTTGATCGGAAGCAACATCTGCATGGCTAGGAATATGTGGAGCAGAGAAATGTCTTTTCTTTTCTTTTCAAAAGTTTCTTAAACTAACACACCCTTTCTCCTCAGTTTGCTTTCTTAGACCATTTCCCATCACCCCACAGACTCAGATTGCTTGGATGTCTTATGTGTGTCTGAAAGCCACAATAAATATTGCAATACGGTATATATCTCTCTTTGCCTGTTGAATAGCAGGTGTGGTTCTCATTCCAAGCCAAAACCAACAGTTGCTGTGTAGCAGATAACCTGTGAGCAAATATACACACATCAGGGAGATACCAGTTAAAGTGTGAACAGGTAGGAAGTCTTCCTAGGAAAGCTTGTCAGTATTTAGCTTGGGGATGGTAATGAGAGTTTCATCTGTAAATCCACCTTAGTAGTCAATGATATATAAGTTTAATAAATAAAATATAGGTAGTGTCAGGAGCAGAAAAGGTTCCTCACAAAAGTTGATTAAAGTTTATTAAAAGCTGCTTTGTGAATTTTTGAAGAAAAATATTGACGTGTTTGTGTTTCAAGGAGTGATGTGAAAGAAAGTGGAACAGCTTTTCAATTAAAGTTCAGTTCTGCTTTTCACCAGAAGTACCTATTAATTGAAATCACAGAAACAGCCACAATGTTATGGGTGCTTTCCAAACATACGGGGATATACCTTGCTATAACTACCAGAATTAAAACATATTCCATTTATCTTCTGTTGACACATTTTGGAATAATCACCTTAGTCTGTTGCAAGATTGAGCAGAAGGTAAATGTGAATATCCTGGTAGATGTGGTGACTAGCAGATTGTTGGCAAGGACTTCTGTCTCCCAGCTGTTGTCAGCTGAAGTAACATGTGTTTCTCTTTTAAATTCTACTAATGGAATGAAGAAACAAAAAAACAGGTACTCAGGAATGGGGGAGAAAAATAGAATAATGGAGAAAACATGAACATTAAAAAAGAATGTCATGTGATTTTATTAGGTGATTTAAACATACTAAACCACAAATTATGTTTATTTAATAAGCCACAGTTGGCTGAGTTCTCACATGTAACTCATAAAACATGGTTTATTAATCATAATAACTGGGTTTGTATAATACCATACAAGCACATTATCGCTTAGCATAATATGTACATACAGGATTACCAAATAGATGGTTTTAGTTATGGCAATGGAAAGGAGAGAAGTAATGGGTTGTGTGAATGCTCTGGTCAGTACTGTGTCTACAATGCAGATAAACCAGTGAAACTCACAGGTATGGATTGTGTATCACACATTAAGGCATATTTGTTTATACAGCATATTAAATCTATCCTTTTTAGTTTGTAAAACATATTTTATGGTTTAGCATAATTGTAAACCAAACTATTATAACTAGTTCAACAAATCATAGTTAAACCAGAACTTAGCACAATTTGTGACCTTAGCATTGTTGATTAGATAAAATATGAAGAAAAACACTTCTTATGCAAAGAGTATACTAAGGTAGATTTAATTGGTTTTGAAAGAATTCACTTGCATGAAAATATGAGATGAGAAAGGATAACTATTTAAGACAGACTGCCAGACTCAGAAATGTTCCTGGCAAAAGAGTAGACAGGAGGCTGGGAACATTATTTAGTAACACAAACCTCTCTCTAGGTACTTGTCACGGGAACTGCACACCCTGCTACAAGCAAGCAAAAATAAAATCTATGACGTCACAGGCATGTAAACAGAGTCTTCAGGTGGGGCAATGTGCCAGCTACGGTAGTAGCAATGGCTTGAAGGAGGATGTGAAATGCTGAAATGGATTCTTAAAGCCCATGGGTCATGTCTATGGCAGGGAAAACAAGTTGAGGAGAAATGCCTTTATACTGCATGGAAGAGGACCAGTTTTAGTTGTAGACAAGACTACATTTCTAAAAGATGATCTTGTCTTTAAAGATCTTTGCAGCTTATGACCAGTAGATCTTGGGGACTATCGGCTGACAATCCTATTATTATTAATCATCATACAATCAGCCAGATGTTCAGACTGGGTTTGGCGTTTTTGTCTACCTATTGAGTCCTTACCAAGGAATTGGGGTAGGCAAAGCTGAATGTTTGACAGTGTTACAGATATCATTACAGGATGGAAGCTGCTCCAAGTAAAGCTGCCTTCTGCAATTGACTGATGGCAAATTTGTCAATGCCTATGGAAGTGATGGCTAACCTTTTTGCGATTGCGTGCCAAAAGCGTGGGGGAGCCTGGGGGGTCGCGCACATGCATGCCCACACCCATAATTCAATGCATTGCGCCCCCATGCATTCGCACGCACACACACACACACACACACACCGCTTTTGGCATGCGATGGCACAGTGGGCACGGTATGTCTTCCAACCATTTTCTAACTTTGACCCAATATTTTTTTGCAGATGGACATGTCCACCATTGATGATAGTATGTTCCATATTCTTTGTTACACTTCCAGCACATTGGTGAGCTATTTGGAAACATCTTAGCAAGCCTGGCCGGAGGAATATGCCATCTGTAAAACATCTTCAACTGATTTTCCTTGAATGCTGACAACATAGTCAATTTTATATTTGTTTCCCACAATTTTTCCCATTTCTCCAATTCTATATTATATCTGAAATTTTTTGCCCATTTAATCATTATTTCTTTGATGACCTCATTTTCCATTTTGTATCTCAATAGATATTTATATATTTTGCTAATTAATTTTTTCTCTGTTCCTTGTATAATTTTGTCCAATTCTTGTTGGTCTTTTTGTATTTCATATAATTTTTTATCCTCTTTGTATTTGGACTGGATTTGTATATATGTCCACCAATCAATCTCCTTACCTAGATCATATTCCAATTCCTGTTTTGTTTTCAAATTTCCCTGTTCATTTAACAAATCCTTATATCTAATTATCTTATCTATATCAATTAAATTTGGCTGCTTCAGTGCTTCTACTGTGAATAGCCACATTGGGATTTTTATATAATGCTTTTTTATCTTTCCCCAAATCTGTAGGAGTGCATTCCTTATTATATGCCTTTGAAAATAACTATGCGTTTTATATTTTTCATCCTATAGGAATGCATGCTATCCCGCTCGCAAGTCTATAACTAAAGCCCTTTTGTTTCTTAGTTCCATCCAATCTTTTAACCAAGTTAAGGCAGCTGATGATAATATAATTTCCACTCAGGTAACGCCAAACCCCCTTTCTCTTTTGTATCTCGCAGAAGTTTTAATTTAATTCTTGGCTTTTTCCCTTGCCATATAAATTTGGTAACTAATTTATTTAAATCTTCAAAGAATGTTTTCCCTAGTTTAATTGGAATTACTTGAAACAAAAATAATATTTTTGGCAATATATTCATTTTGACCGTAGCAATCCTCCCTATAAATGAAATCTTTTTTTATTTGCTGTAGTATTTTATCAAAATTATCCTCTTTAATTGAGGAGCACTTCGCTATAAGCCAAATCCCTAAATATTTTATTTTTTTAGTTATAGTTATTTGTATTTTTATTTTCTCTTCGAATTCAATTTCTTATCTCTTTGTAAGATTTTTAGTTATTCATAGTATTTCCTCCATTGAGTTAAGATCTTTTTCACTCTCTTGATGTATTCACCTCTAACCTTTTTATTGATGTCAATGTGCTTGATGCTATCAGAAAGATACCCAGGTATTTGTAGTAATCATCTTCATCCAGACTCTTAACGTTATTATCAGGGGGCATCTTGATTCCTTCAGTTTACACTATTTTTTCTAGTTTGATAGTGAGTGTGGCACATTTGTCCAATCCAAACTCCATTGCAATATCTTGGCTATATATACAAACAGTGTTGAGCAGCGATTCTATTTCAGATGGTGTTTTTCAATTCAGCTTCAGATCATCCATGTAAAGGAGGTGGGATAGTCTGGCAGATGTTTTTGATATTTGATAGCCATGGCCTGAGTTATTCAGTATTGTTGACAGAAGAAACAGTGCAATGACAAATAGAAGAGGTGATAGTGAATCTCCTTGAAATATTCCTCTTTTGATATTAACTTCTCCAAGTCTCTCATCATTGACCTGCAACTATGTCTTCCATTTTGCCATCAATCTTTGCACAAAGCTTCTGACGTTTCTACTGACTCCTGTTATTTCTAGGCGCTTGATTATCCAGTCATGTGGCAGAGAGTCGAAAGCCTTTTTGTAGTCAATCCATGCTACATTCAGGTTGCTCTTCCTTCTCTTGCAGTTTTCCAAAATCATTTTGTCAATTAGGGGTTGATCTTTTGTTTGTGATGATGATGACGACGATGACGACTATCAGGACAAGAAACAATGGATGGAAATTAATCAAGAAGAGAAGCAACCTGGAATTAAGGAGAAATTTCCTAATTGTAAGGACAATTAACCAGTGGAACAGCTTGCTGTCAGATGTTATGGGTACTTCATCACTGGAGGTTTTTAAGAGACTGGACAGTCATTGACTGAAATGGTATAGGGCCATGATGGCGAACCTATGGCATGTGTGCCACAGGTGGCACGCAGCAGCCTCACTGTGGGCATGCGAGCAGTCGCCCTAGTTCAGCTACACCGTGCATGTGTGCATGCCTCCCACTGACCAGCTTGTTGTCGGGTCTCTGCTGTGCATGTGCGGGGGCAGGGTGTGCAGGGGCAGGGTGCATGAGGGGGTGGGGCATGCATGCACAGGACATGGGGCACATGCAGGTGGCACATGCACATGCGTTATTTAGTGCACTTAACTGATTGATCCACAATTCCTGCCCTTTTCTGGTTTCCGATTGAGAAATTCCTTTTCAAGCATCTTTCCAATCACACACCCATATATATACAACTTGTCTCTGCTCTATTGCAAACCACATGGGTCTATAAGCCATGACATTGGCACATATCCAGGATATGGGATAGTTTCTAAGTCTGGCTAACTAGGGCAGTATTTCCCTATAGTCACACTTTAGAGTGATTTGGAAGATAGTTGTGTGTGCAGCAACCTGGGGATATGTACGCATAGGCAGTGTGCTGTTTCAGGTCTAAAAATTTGATAACTGGAATAGGTAGGCAATTGTCATTCATGTAGGAAAGAATAGCTTCAGCTCCATGGAGATTTATGTAACAGGCCAGTGGATTATGAACCTTGTTGTACTATTTATGACTCAGTTGACTCAGCTGAATATGGGATAATGTGAGTGCTGCTGTTACAAAACAGTATTCCTGTGCATTCATTTATTATATTATGCTTGCTTTTAATTTGTATGTTGATTTTTCACAAAAGAGAAGACAAGCAAAGCAGAGATGAGAATAAAAGTATCTCACATGTGATTTCAAAATTTCCTATTGACAACAGTTCACTAATAGAATAAAATTGGTATTCCTGTAATATAGTAGTCACATCTTAATGGAAAATGAACGTTGGACTTACCTGAACGTTCGTTCTATGTGCGCTATGGGAGAGTCCAAGCATGGGTTTTCTCATCACTTGATTGGTCAGTACTGAGTTGCAATTTGTTTGACCACGCCTCTTCCTCTGGCTGATTGTCAGTTTTTTCAACCAATAGCTGGATCTGGAGAAGACATAGCCGGTAGAAGACCTTGACCACTCCTGGACCCCAGACTATAGCCAAGCCAGGGTGGGATTGGACTCTCCCGCAGTGCACATAGAACGAACTTTCAGGTAAGTCCAATGTTCATTCTCCTGTGCGCTGCTTGGAGAGTTCAAGCATGGGATATACCCAAGCTAAATCGCCATAGGGTGGGAAACAGATTGGTCAGGATCCTCTTGGCCAGAATGACCTATTGTAGAATTTGTCTCCCAAATGCTGCCTCCGCCAAAGCAAACATATCCAGCTTGTAGTTCGTTACAAACGGTGAAGGTGAAGTCCAGGTGGCCGCTCTGCAGATCTCCAAGATTGAAACTTACATCGCCCAGGCCGCTGTGGTGGCCGCACTCCTGGTGGAATGTGCAGTGATACATCATGGTGCCAGTCGGGCCTGGCACCATGACAATCAGCCATAGGAGGAGGCGTGGTCAAACAAATTGCAACTCAGTATTGACCAATCAAGCGATAAGAAAACCCATGCTTGATTGGCTTGAAAATGGGATCCTGGAGCAATGTCAGGCTTTCCTTAAAATTAGGGGGCTCAAAATTTTAGCCCCCTATGCAGGACTAAATGTGATTAAGCCCAATTTGTGTCAAACAAGAACCATAATCTTTCTCTTTATTTTAGTTTATTTATTTATTTTGTCAAGCATGTATTAAATAACATATATAGGTATAAACATGGTTATTAATACATGAAAAGGATACGAATAAAAGGGGACTTTAGGAAAGGGACGGTAGGCAAGTTGGTGCACTTATGCACACCCCTTACAAATCGCTTAGGAATGGGGTGATGTCAACAGTAGATAATCTAACATTAAAGTTTTGGGGGTTTGGGGAAGAGTCAGGTAGTGTATTCCAGGCATTGACAACTCTGTTGCTGAAGTCGTATTTCCTGCAATCAAGTTTGGTGCAGTTCACGTTCAGTTTGTATCTATTGTGTGTTCGTGTATTGTTGTGGTTGAAGGTGAAGTAGTCATTGACAGGTAGGACATTGTAGTGGATAATTTTATGTACTATGCTTAGGTCAGATCAAAGGCGGTGAAGTTCTAAGTTGTCTAAGCCCAAAATTTCAAGCCTGGTGGTATAAGGTATTTTGTTTTGAGCAGAGGAGTGGAGTGGAGGACTCTTTTTGTGAAGTATCTCTGGACTCGTTCGATTGTGTAAATGCCTGATATGTGGTGTGGTGTGGGTTCCAGACAGATTAGCTGTATTCGAGAATTGGTCTAGCAAATATTACCAGAGAAGAAGCTACGAAAGATTAGATTAACAACTCTTTTTTTTTAAACTGAAGTGTTTTTAATTAATCATATTACATTACAAGCATAATGTATGACAAAATGAAGGTTCTCGCGTACATACTATTATATATCAACATAGCTCTATTCGTATCCAGTGTCTTAGCCCCTCTCACACAGGTACTATAAAGCATAGTCTGCAAAGTAATAACATTTTTTTAAACATTATCAGAAAAGGTGTGATATTAACATTTTTAAGCCTTTTTGGCAATGTTGTTGCAGTGGGTTCTGCCACTTAGATCATTAGAAATGAGTACTCCAAGGTCATTGACAGAGTGAGGTTCGTCTACAAGGTCGTGTCTATCCCGCTTGTATTTTATGTTCTTATTTTCTTTTGCCAATATGGAAGACAGAGCATTTGTTGGTTGAGATTTGAAGTTGCGGGTAGCAGTATTGTCGATGGTATTGAATAGTTTTACATCATCAGCAAAGAGAACGCAGATGCTTTTAATATGATCACAAAGGTCATTTATGTAAAGTATAAAGAGAGTTGGTCCTAGAACGCTGCTTTGGGGGCCACCGCTGTTAACAGGTACAGGTACAGGTACATTTGATAGGGCATTCTCTATTTTGACCACTTGTTGCCTGTTTGACAGGAATGCAGCTATCCAAATATGCAGGGGTCCAAAAATGCCATAAGATTTTAGTTTTAGAAATAGTTTGCCGTATACCACTGAATCAAAGGTTTTACAGAAGTCTATAAAGTCTATAAAGTTTATAAAGACAGCTAACATCAAAAATGTCATAAAAAAAGCACAACAAAGAATGTTCTTTCTGCGCCAACTCAGGAAGCTCAAAC